>VTPC01090541.1:122878-153380 GCA_011009095.1 Ignelater luminosus | reverse complement strand
CCCCCAACGAGCCACTTGCGGTGGCTCACAATCGTACTTCGTCTTTTATTAACCTTCTCCAGAAAGCTAAATACGCACGAGAGTCAGGCTGCGTATTTCATTAGGCTACTTGGTAAGCTAAAGTTGAGCTTCGTCCTTCATTAATGTTCTAAGGCAAGGTTATATACAATACAAACACGAGTTGGGCTACGGCCTCCACTGTCACCACCCTACTGCTGTCAACAATCAAAGTCCCACTTCGATAGAACTAATCGTTTCTAAAATATGTAACGTCTACCAAGAAATTAAAAACAATCCGTAGTGTCCGATAATCAGAAAGCGAAGACCAGTCGTTCTTAACATATAGGATTTATGTCAAGAAAAAACAAAAGGCGTTCGACGGTACTCGAATAGTCTCAGAAGTCACTCCCATCAGATAAAGTCCTACGTCGATATCACTTTCCGTTCCTGAGATTCATACAAAGCACATTAAGTAAACAAAAGAACATCGCACATGCATTTGAAAACTCTACAGATTAGATGCAACACATCCTGGAAAAACAAGAAACTATCGTCTGGAAGCTTCCAGTTAAATTCTTTTTACAAAATGGCATTGCAAAAAAGACATTTTCATCTTCACATGACCCGCTGTCTCTATTTCCATAATCTTAATAGTCTGCCCTAGGCATAGCATTCTCATTGTTGCAACTTCTAAGAGAGAGAAAAAGAGAGAACAACCATGTAAATGCATCATTGTGACATTAACGACTTTGAACCGAAAGCGCCGTCATTAAAGACTAAGGAATGCAAAAGAAAAATCCGAGATTTCTAGCGCCTTCTACACGGACCTTTAGCCCTCCGCACTCGATCCTTCAAGTTCCCAACAAAAATAGCACTCCGTCACCCCCCTTCTTTATTTATATTTATTTTATTATATTTATAAATTTTAAGTAAAAATCATGTAATGCTATAATCTCAGGCAAGAGGTCACTGATTATATCTTTTTTAGCATACAAGATGCCAAATTAAAAACCTGCCAACTCTTTAGTTTCTCCAATTTTAAATTTAACAAAAATACATTCTCCTTCAAATTTCTAACGGAAAAAAAAGCTGAAAAAGTTGTATAAGCCAGAAATCGGAAAATGTTCAATCCCGTAGCTTTAAATCGAAGATGGGGGGGGAGTTAAAGATAGTAAATAACCCAAATAACCATGTTCTTACCTAAACCTAAAGCTTAAATTTTGACTAAAAGTCCTAAAAGAAATACCTAGAGAGCGCCAGTAAGCAGTAGCACTAAATGATGTAATTTGTCGACCTGTTCCCACATCGACAAACACCCTGTTAATGGGGGTCCACTCCGGGAACACCCTGTATATAAAAACTTAAAAGAACCTTGGACAAAATATCTTTTAACAATATAAATAACTTAATGAACGCTGTAAAACGAAATGAAACGATAAATCTGTATTAAACTCGGATGAGTATGCAATATTTCAAAATGACATTACAAATTTAAATTAAGTTGTTTTGTAACTTTTTTTATTTAAAATATTCTCAATTAAGAATATAGGGAGCTAGCAAGATTTATACCCAATATATTTATGCCAAAATAGGTATAATCACAGTGTAATTAAAAATTGAAGTTTTTCTGTTAATAATACACTGAACTAATATAAAAGTTTGTTACGTCAAAACTTAATTTTATAATTGTTTGTACGTATAATACACATTTATTTTGCCTATAACAAACGCAATTTTGTAAGTTACAATCATTAATTTTTAAAAAAGACGTTGCATTACTAAATGTGTCTACTTTGTTTTCTTTCTTGAGGAAGCAAAAGCAGCTTATGACCTTTTACCATCGTAGCAAAAAAGACAAAACAAGAAAATCTACAATTGACTCAGCGTTTAAACTCTTCCTATAAAGCTTCGTGATAACATATTTTCGCGCTATGCAAGGTACCTTTGGAATGAACGCATATACTCATGGCACAGACGCCTCAACGAAACGTATCGTTTCCAAGCCACAGAAAACTAAAGTTCAGTTTGAAAATTTTTATTTATCTTTATTTTAGAATCTACATTAAGGTACTGCATGACAACAACGATTTCCTACTGCCATTTTTCTTGCAAGATGCGCTGCTTTCGAGTAAGATATAATTCCAAGTACACATGTACAAAACTGTATATTACAAATAATAATTCAAGACTGCTAGACAGGAGAAATACCAAAGAATTAAACATGTAAACCAGCAAAACGTTAAAATGTAAATATAAAGAAAAGCAGAGCTTTTTCAAAACTAGAATTTGTCAACTTGAAAAACCATTAAGTACCAGTGCCCTATAATAAAAGACAGCTGAAAAATGATTTTCTCCCGTCACAATTGTTTATATGTTTTCTTGTCGATTTATCATTAGAAAGTTTATAAAAAAAAAGATTAAAGTTTGTCTGTTTTTCGGTGTTGTTGCTCCTTGATACAAATTATCAAATCTTCAGGAAAGTTACAACTGTTCGATTTTGATTTACATTGAAATTACATCTCAAGACATCCATCTTATGGTTCTGTACTATACTGTACTATTAGTAAACAATTTATTCATGAGGAGTACATATCGAAACAGTTACCAAACCGGACCGATTTTTCATAACCTAACCAGATATTCAGAAAAAAACTGAAGAAAAGGGAAGAAGTATATTGAACGGTAACAGGAAAATACAGCAAACATGAGGTTACGACAGAGAATGGCCAGATGTTAATAGACTTTGCTAAAGAAAAAAAGATAAAAATTAAAAGTACAGATTTCCAAATGAAAGATATGTACAAAGGAACTTGGAGGTCGCCAGATGGATCATACGTCAACCAAATAGATCATATACTTATAAGTATACAAGAGAGAGATATAAGGAATATCAGAAGCTACAAGAGTCCAAATGTAAACTTTGATCATTACGTAGTAGGAATAAAAATGAAAATACTGATTCCGCAAATGAAAAACTTAAAACACCAAAAGAAGAAAAATAAACAAAAACTAGAAAATCTAGAGGCTAAAAGCAGATATGAAGCAATGCTGGGTAACAAGATAATAAATGTAAGCGACACACAAGAAGTTGAAAATATTTGGCAAAACATAAAAGCAGTAATAGAACAATGTTGGAAAGGTTGTGAGACGGTAACAATAAGAAGTAAGAAAAATTGGTTTGATAAAGAGTACCAAGAAGAACTAGAAAGGAAAAATAAAACAAGAATAAATGTGCTGCAGAAGAGAACAGAAGAAGCTAAAGTAGAGTACACAAGATGTAGAAAAAACTGTAGCGAGGCTATCAGAGAAAAAAAAAGAAAATATCAAGAAGCAGTATTAAATGATTTAGAAGACAACTTTAAAAACAGAAAAGTCAAAGCAATCTACGTAGGCCTAAAATCGGAAAAACTGGATTTAAGCCCAGACCTATATTTTGCAGACAAAGAGGGCAAGGTACTAGATGATGAAGATGAAGTACCAGAGAGGTGAAAACAATATTTTGATAAATTGCTAAATAGAAATACTATAACAGAAGAAAATGAAGATGATAAACATCCATAAGTCAGGAGAACCTGCCAAGTCTTGATGAGGTAGCAGACATAATTGTAGAGCTAAAACAAAATAAAAGTCCAGGAAAAGATGGGATTACTGCAGAACTGTTCAGATACGGAGGGAGACCACTAGCAAAGAAAATGCATTCCCTTCTAAATAATATATGGATTGAGGAAAAAATGCCAAAAGAATATTTAAAAAAGGAGATGCTACAATCTGTGAGAACTACAGAGGTATAGCTCTGCTCAACATAGCATATAAGACTCTGGTGATGACAATAAAGAATAGGTTGCGCGATAAAATGGAAGAGATAGTAGAAGAGTACAGAGTTCGACTTCAGGAAGAATGAGAGAGTGGTAGACCAAATATTTGTATTAAATGAGATACAAGTTAAAAGCTATGAATCCTATATGGAAAAGCACGTTATATTTATAGACTTCAAACAGGCCTACGATAAAATTAAAAGAATAGAGCTATACAGAGCGTTGACGGAGTTAGGTATCCAAAGAAAAATTGTAGATATGGTCCGAATGACACTAAAGTATACAAAAGATTCAGTGAAAATTAAAGGTAATCTTTCGAGTAACTTCTAGGTCAAAGATGGATTACGACAAGAGGATCTATAATACTGTTCAACCTGGCATTAAAAGAGTAATAAAAGAAGCAAATATAAGCAGGTCCGATTTGATGTATCATAAGAAACATCAAGTCCTCGCTTATGCGAATGATATTGCTATTGTCTTCAAAACAAAATATGAATTGGAGGAGGTAGTCAAGAGGCTTGAAAAAGCGGCACAGAAGATAGGTTTACAAATTAACCAACAAAAAACAAAACATATGAACTGGTGAGACAAACAATTTCAAGAAGATTAGAATGTTTAATGTAAGAACCGAAGCAGGAAACAAGTATGAATTTAAAGAGGCTTTATTTATGTGGGCGCTAGGATAACAAGAAAGCCCACAGATCAAGAGAAGATACAAGCTAGGTTAATGGCCGGAAATAAGTGTTTAAAAGCCCTAAAACGAGTATTCAATAATAAGCTCATATCAAGAAAACTTAAGACACGGATATATAAAACCATAGTCAGACCTATAGTGACCTTGGAAGCGAAATGTTGATTCTGAGACCGGTATAAAATCAATAGAAGTATAGGAACGAAAGGTCCTTAGAAAAATATTTGAAGCCAAGAAAGTTGATGATGGCTGGGCACAAAGACCAAACCAAGAACTAAAAGGGTTCTATAAAAAACATACTATTACATGGGACACATAACAAGAATGTCAAAAAACAGAATGCAAAGACAAATATTATACAGCAAGATTGCAGGAAGAAAGAGACAAGGAGGACCGCGAAGCGGATGGAAGGAAGAGGTTGAAGAAGATATCAAGGAACTGAAGGTTGTCAACTGGAGGGAAAAACAGCAGATAAGAAATATTGGAAAAGAATAGTGAATCAAGCCAAGAGCCTACTAGGCTTGTAGTGTTTTCAGTACATAAGTTTGTTTCAATTTAGGCATTGACTACTGGGCCATATGACGTGTATTTATTCTGTACACTAGAATCAACGACTTAAAAACGTCTATGTATGATTTTATAGGAAAAGTGTTACATGGATATTTTTGACATAACACAAAACAGAAGTAAATAAACATTAGACTTAGATAGTTTTATTTCTATTTTGATCAACATCAAGGAGTAGTGTTTATAAAATGGAATAACCATAACCATAGGCATGGATATTGATTCTGTCAAATGACTAAGGTCGCTTTTAATAAAACAAAAAGAAAGAGAAAATAAAAAAATTATACAAGATGGTACTGTAAAGTGATGTAACCGATGCAACTGAGAAGAAAGTAAAAGTGATATTAACTGCTTTCCATAGTTATGTACGTTGTCTAATCGACTTATACATTAATTAGCATTATAATATCGTATTAGATACACCAAAAACACCATGTGATAATTTGAGAAAATTAAACGAAAATGGTAATAGTACACTCCTTGCACCAAAGAAACTATTTGTTTATTTGGTGATGTCATAAGAGCTGCAAAGTGGCATTGTTCCAGACGTCTTGAGAGAAAAATTAGTTCCTAGCTCACTGAGCTAAAACTCAAGTTTTCTTTTAAAATAGCAGGGACAGCTGGAGTCTCTCAGCCGCTACTGACTGTCGCCCTCCAAAACCTAGATTAAATGTTTTTCAACTTATCAATCGTCGGTTACCATTTTATTTTCAATGCTTTTGTAGACAGTTCTAAGCCAAATTAAAAGATTTTATATTTAAGTTTTTAATTATTTCTAGCAGTGGTACTTAATGGATCTGCAATTACCTGTAGTTAGATAGGTATTTTAAATCCTTTTAATATAAATGATCTAGCACTTAATTATAAAAATAAATATTTGAGCAAACTTTATATTATTTTAATTAAGAAAAAACAAGAAAGTATGTTAATTAGTGAAACAAAACAATACAACAGTTATATAAATCAAATAAGTCTTTCATAAATTCACACGGAATTTATGATTTATTCAATTTTTTCCAACATGTAGGGGATTTATAAAAAGTAGAAAAAAAATGTTTACACTCTAAAAACAACATTTATTAATATTTTATTGTGCAGTATTTTAAAAAGTTTAAAATAACAAATTCTCAGAGACAAAAAAACAGATTTTTCTAAAGTTAAGAATGTAGTTAATAACTTTAAAATGTTATGAAGCTGTTATTCGGAATTTAATGGATGATAAAAGATGTTATGAAACATAAATTGTAGTTTTGTTGGCTTAATTTTTAATCCTTAATTAAAATTGTAACGAGTCGCGAATTTTAATTATAAGATAAAAATAAAGGACAATTAAAAGTTATCCTTTACTAATAAAGTGTTTTTCTTTTTTTTTAGCTGATTGTACAAAACGATTATAGTGCCATTCGTTAAATATGCTATATAACGCAGGAAATACACAAACATTATTAGTTCGTTATCGCTTGAATGGAGAGATGATTTAAATTGATCATCAAGCAAAAAATTAATGCAGTTAATAGAAACCGAGTTTTTTAGATCAGATTATAGATAAGTCTTATTAAGAAATTCGAGTCCTTAACATAAGTATTTTCATGCTTTTTTTTATTTTGCTGATACATTGCAAGTATATATCTATGTCATTCAATGTTAACACAGCGGAATGGTGGAGACTTAATTAATAAAGATGACTTAAGGAGTTACATTGTATAATATTTACATGAGCATGCTACCTTTTTTTTGTTAGTACTCAATACTCATAGAAGCATTCATAAATGTAGTTTACACTGCCCGAATATCTTCTGTAACAATACATAAAGATTTTTTTTGACTACTAATAATATAAAAAGTAATAACCTTGTGGGTATATTTGGATAATCATTAACAAGTAGAAAGAGAAAACATGTATGACCTCATTGAAGTGATCTAAATGAAAGTGAAATAATACGGTATTACTCAATTATAACGTACAATTTTCTGTAGATTTTAACAATGAAGTAGGTATTTAAGTTTGTCTTGCCGACCGCGGAATGAAAACCGCAAATATGTTGGGTGGAGACTGGGTAAAGGTGATTGTAACATTATTGCTGAACACAAACCAAACAACTAAACAACAAGCAACGGCATGAGAATATTTCTGACAAGTTTTGGGAAATTCCAAATAAGTTAAGTTGCATAGCACCCTGACTCGATCATATATACGCCTGCGCAATTCCTATTTGCTAATTTTATCTTTTATAATTATCAGTGTTGGATTGACAGTTTTCAGCATACGTCTTCTCTAGGTCAACATTTTGAAATTTAAATTAGGTCTCCTTTGTTAAGCTGATTGAATTTTTTTATACAAATTAAGTTTTTAGGTACTTCAAACCAATCTGGTTATTTAGACGAATTAAACTTCTTGGACGCATGGGACTTTACGGAGCAATTGAGCTCTTTGGGTCGGTTGGATCTTGGGAAACAACAACTTGGTGACAACAAATATTGACCATTGGCTCAGTCAGGGGTTGCTTAATTCACTTTTCTCATATGTTCTACAATTATTAAAAATTCCGCGACATCTATTTACATTTATACTAATTTGTTCGTTAACCTTTGATTGTTATAAGTTGATAAAGTGGCATAGCTGTCATGTTTCTAAATAATCGGAGACATTAATCAGCCCCACAACTTGATATAAAATGACCTATACGTTTGAAAAAGGTCTTGCTCTAGAATGTTTCCTATTGTGTAATAAAATAATATTTGTTTATTCTTAATTAAATCTTTTATCCAGAAACCTCTTTTAGTAGGTTAATGAGGGTTTGGCACCAATTTTAGTAGTTACCTTTTTATTCACAACATTCGCTGAAAAACAACAACAGATTTTTGAAAATGAATAGATAATAAACCAGGAAGTTGTTTGAATAAAAAGGCAACAATGCTACTGCTGTTAAAGCTATACGTTTGGAAACGTAAATATTTATGAAAAGTATCTCAGACGTGTAAGGTAAACATCCCATAAGCGCTGTATAAGATCTATCTCTAAACACTTCCTTAACTTCTAAGAATAAAGTAAATGCCAGTGTTGTACTTGATGTGTACAAATACCATAATTTTGAACTGTTCTGTGCTACATATACTAAAGTAGTCAGAAATTCTGACATGACAACGGTTTGAAATATGCCAATATAATCTGAAAAAAGGCAACAAATTGCAGCATAGAAAGTGTTATTCTGGCTTATACATAAACTTCAATTTTGAGCAACGCCATATAGAAGAAGAATTAAATCTCAAATTAGTTTTAATTCTGCCTACTTGATATGAAATTTTATTTATTTTACACGAGTACTTGGTGGTGATTTTGGACTTATTTACATCAAAAATTTGCTCTAAAAGGTTTGCACCAAATGGAAAACATTTTATTTTTAATTTTTAAAACGAACTATTTGCGTCAATGATTTGTGGATGTCCAAAAACCAACAACAACCTTTTTTCGTTTGGCAGTCTTTTCGAATGACCAAAATTGAAAATCATCAATATCTTTGAAAGTATAAATGTTTCTGATGAGATTCTAAGACGTCATCATCACTTGCTAGAAGAAGAAAGAAGAAATCTTTATGTCAAATTTTAAAAAACAATAAAATGTTAAGTTTTAGCAGTTCTTGTGCAATTTGGGCATGTGGATTTGAGTTTTGACTACTTAGTTTTTATGGATAGTAAAATTATTAACTTTTGTAATCAAAAATTACCTGAATCAATATTATTATTTCTCAAAATAGTGCAAATGTGTGTAGATTTGATGTTAGAGCCATGCAATACTGTACGTAATATCAACAGAACAATCTATGGCTACTTTATAAAATATAATCAAAACCAAAGATTCTTGTTTTCTATTTCTAAATATTACGGTCGGTAGATTGTACGATACTTTTTCCAACCCATTTTTTCCAATGATTCTTTCTTCCACTAGTTTTTCTTCTAGTGGATTTTTTCCATAAGTTCTTTTTTCAATTCATTTTTTCCACTGTTTTTTTTAATAGTTTTTTTTTTCTAATGGCTTTTTTCCACAAATTTTTTTACCTAAGATATTTTTCCAATATTAACATAACCTAACCTAACTTAACCTATGGAATCAATATGAAGCTGTATTACATCGTTTTTCGGAGACCAACAACCTGTCCGAGGGTTGGAATAACAGATTTTAAGTCGTCGTAGGGAAGAATCACCCGAGTTTATACACGTTCGTATCTGAACTTCAAAAAGAGCGAAATACAGAAGCGATGATCCGCAAACTTGATATACGTCTCCGTATCAAGAAATCAAGATCGAATAAAAATCGAGGAAAGAATCTACGATGTAGTTATTAAATTTGATGAACGAAGCGAAAACATAGAGGAGTCACTAGTATGTTTAGTTTTGATACTACAACAATTGTTTGTTGATATTATCAGTATAATTTTTGATGTACTTTTACAAATAAATGTTTAAATTCCAAGATAATATTATTATTACATTTTCATTTTATTGGAAAAAAATATTAGCGGTAAAAATCGTTAGTGAAAAAATATATTTTTGAAAAAATTGTTAGTCTAAAAATATATTATTGGAAACAATGAAGTAGAAAAAATGGATTGGAAAAAATGGTTTGGAAGAAATGATCCCCTACACGGTCGGTATTCCGTAGTTATAACGACAGATTCACGTACGCTTTTGCTAGTTTCTATTTAATCCAAGACAATCTAAAATTTCTAGAAATGTAATGTCAAAAAATTAAAAATTATCTTAAAATATTTAAAGATAAAAAAGTCCTGCACCAAGAACCTTCAAAATCAGGACAAATCGTCTTGTAAGCTCGAAAACTGAGAATCCGAGGAATAACACTGTTGCCGTAGATAATTCCTGAAAATAGAAATTAACAATCTAACTATTCATAAAAGCTAAATAATCAAAGCCCAGCTTCACATGCCCAAATTTTCCAAAAACTGACAAATTTTAAAATATCAATCTTTTTCGAAATTTGACAAAAAGATGTTTTTTTTACACCAGGGTATTTTTTATACATCTGGTGATAGGCTACCACATTCTATCAATATATCAAAAACGTTAATATTCTCGAAAATATTAACGATTTTCAATTTTGATTATTTCAAGAGACACACACCATGGTAGATAAAAAGTATCTTGTTCTTGGTTTCTGGACATGCGCAGATTATTGGCGCAAAAGGTTTTTTAAAAAAATTAAAAATATTTGCTGTACGGTAAGAACGTTTTGGCGGTCTTTAAATGGCGAAGACATTGACTTTTTCCGTCTCTTTTGGAACTGTAGAGTGTAAGATAATGATAAATAGAATTTAATTCTATTGTTCAGAAATTTTATTATTGAATCACCGATCTATCGTTTTAGATGCTATAGGTACAACCTAGGATGAGACTTTTCTTAATCTTTGTTTATGCTACAACAAGCATCTAAAGTACTAAAAAAGAATAGATATACACCCAGAAAATGAAAAACAAATTAGAATTGTTGAGAAACAGGTAACAAAGATGAATGTACGTAATTATGGGCTTGGTAACAATACCTCGTGCAGTCAATGTCCTGGAATATCAGGAAGCTGTAACGGATTTACATAGTTTTGAGACAAAAATCATTTGAACGACTGTGTTACACCCTCAATATTAATATACGACAGCGCACAATGCCGATAATAAATTAATAATAAACTTCATGGATCGTTCAAATAGCAGACGTTAGGACTGAAAAATAGTGACCAAGAAGTCAAGGAAGAGGATGTGAGATTCCAAAACTAGAATATTGAAAGTTAAAGTGATAAATATATTGGTTGTATCTGCATTGAAATTGAAATTACTAGAAGTCCGAATTTCAGAAACTAAGAAACACATTTGCATGCTATATTTTTGCATGTAAAAAGGCGTACCACAGGGGTTTGTACTCGTATCATTCTTTTCAAGTATCAGAAATCCAATAAATGTGCGAAAGAATATAATTCGAATGTTGCTAACAACCTTCGATAAACATGCTCGTAAGTTAGATTTATCCAAATCCGATTAGTTAAATACCAGATAACCAGATCTAATGTATGCACAGATTGATGAAGAACGCACAACCCTGAACACTTATGTAAAAGAGTTGGACGTGGTTATGACAACAATTTAAAGTTTACTCGACACATATCTATTTTTGTATGCAGAAGAGTTTTGCTTGTTCAATAGTAATTCATAATTGCACTTAATCTCATCTACGAACTAAAAGTAATGTTATGCTAATCATTTTTTGTATTGTCTAAAATTAACTATTGGGATACCGTTTGTAGAAAGCTTTGCCTCAGGTTAATTTTTAAAATGAATAAAGATGACCATGTCTTTTATAAGCCTAAAGAATTGAGCTAGCTAAATAAGATTTGGAGGTTATTAAAACAATTTTTGTTTATTGGTTTTTAGTAGAAATGATTAAATGAGTGCATCTTTGAATTGGCATAATAGGAATTACAGACTCGAGCATCTGGCAGCAGCAAAATGATCCTCCTATTCTCTTGAAAACCAAAACGGTTGGTCCTTTGTAACAATAAAAGCACACCATGGTTCTAAAGATAAAAAATAAAACCCACAGTTACATTAAAAACTCTTTATCAAAAAGTACTTTAGCTAAGACAATAAAGACAGATTGAATGAACATAGTAACTAGACGATTGTGATGAGAGTTGCATTAGGTCGAGTACCAATTGATCTATTTAGTTTACAAAGATCGTTAGCAAATAAAATAAAGATAATCAAAAGGAATTAAGGTATGAAAGAAACAATTAATGTTTAAAAGAGCTTGGACGTCCTTTTAAAAGATAGGAATAAAGAACCAGGAATGTTTGTAAAACAATTATGCAAAACAAGTTAAACCAGTAATACTTTTAGTGCGTATAAATAATCTAATCTGATCATCAGCTAGTGTGATCAAAATTATAGGTTCGCGTTCAATCCTGGTGATGTTTAGATATCTCATTGCCAGCAGCTAAATGCGTAATGTCGGCCATACTACTGCTTTAAAAATGATTCAACCTTGAAAAAATTTGTTTTTCCTTTCTTTATTTTGAAAACCAAGAATCTTTGTCAATAACCCCAATCCCTACAGTAAACCGTTTCATTGTTGGTATAGCTTGATCTAAAAGTTTTTCAATTACTGCGTTTCCCCTGAAAGTGTACTAGTGCAATTCTAATTTTAACGAGAGTTATGGTAGTTTCCACTCTAAAGCAGTTGTGTGAGAAAATCTTGCTCTAAAAATAATGAAGCTGAATTCTGGGAGTTCCAAAAAACGTTTTACTGGTTTTATTAATTTATAGCAAATTACCGGAGGTTTTAAATTCTTTAAGGCCATAAAACCGAAAAACTGGATTCAATTAAAAAAAAAATTGTTTTGCGAATTTGGTCGGAAGCACAAATTATATTAACAAGTTCGCGTTTGTTCCAGCAAACAAAACTGTCATGTTAAATCTATGGATGATGTGGTCACATAAATTTTAAAATTCTATGACGTTAGTAATTGGAAATACCTGACGAGGACGATCTTTCAATGCAAAATAAAATGTGTTTTAGTTACCGTAATGTGACACACAAACTAATAATGCTGGCAAGTTATAAATATTGACATAAACACGATGTGTGGAGGTTAACAACCTACTGGTTTTAGAGATAAATTAAAATTGGTTTTAAAGGTATTATTCCTAAAACTTTAATGAACAAAAAACAGAAACGAGTTCGAAGATAAAGAATAATTAATTCAATCACCTTAATTTCATAAATTATATACCACTTTGCTAAAAAACGCTTATTTCGTGCACACGATTTTTCAGGTTCTTTTTAAGAGGATGGCAAATCCTTTTTTTCTTTGTTTTTAACTTGAATTTTCTCACGCTAATTTAGTTTTGCTTTACTTTCGTTTTTTGTTCTTAAAAAACCTATCGAGTCAACTACAAAAATGTTCATTTCTTTCTTATCTTATTTTTCTACTGATTTTTTTAACTTCGATAACGCTAATGAAAAAAATAATTAAGAAGTAATTATCCTCTTAAAGAAAACAATTTCGTAGTAGTATAATAATATTGGAAGTTAAACATACTTTTTTCATCATAAACTCGGTTATTTTTATCAATTTTATGTAACCTTACAAGATTGTATCAGTTTGATTAAAAAACAACCTAACAATCTTATCTACATATAAAGTATTCAATTTCACAAAACGAAACAAAAAAGAATTTGCAAAAATAAACTGTTCGTTCAACCGAAATTCACACTATTATAACTAGCTACATCAGAAACGCCGCACCCCTATAATTTGTTCCAGTCGATAACATCTTTAAGATGATTAAATGATTAATTCCATCCATCAACTTGCATTTTCATTATTAAGATGTTTATAGAAACATTTAATCGTTTGTTTTTCGTTTTAAATTAATTTTTTTTTTAAATTAGAAAAAGAACAAATAAGGAGTACTTACAATTGATCTCATTGTGATCCAACAATTCACTGTTCTTGGACGGTCCAGCACTCAAATAAGGTTGGCAGACTGGCTGGTCATTGTCATTTGTCAGGTCTTATATCGGATCTTGACTCCACACCCCAACGGGTCTTCCCCACTCGCCAAAAAATACCATAAACCAATATCAAAATTTATAATGCACTTTTCCAAAAGATGCTATTACCATAACATATGGTACTTTAAATATAATACAGAAAGAATCTTTAAGAACTGCTTAAGTATCGCTGTCAAAGCGATAGGTAGGAAAAACAATTTATTATTACAAGTAATAGAGAATTACATAATTAGAATATTAAATAGGCTTTAATAAATTGAATAAATCTCATTAAAATAGACTTGCAGTATGTATTAACATTGCAACTTTGAAAGCTGCATACGCGTGGAAAATAAGCATTTTTACGAAAGTGCATTTGCGTGTAAAGAAAATTCAACACGACACTCGAACTGTTTGAATAGGTAGGTGGTCCCCAAAATCAAACAAAACTGCAAATTAGTAGTTTTATTTAATTAGCAAAGATACAAACATTGAAAACATTGAAACAATTTAAATTACAGGTTGATTTTGTCTCTTATGATATATGACTTGAATGAAACAAATATTCTAGTGTAATCTCGTCGAAAGTTTGTAAGACCCTTCTTCGCCTTTTTTCAGATACTTATAGCCAGTTCATAATTAAATTCATACAAAAACGATTGAAACAGAGATGAGAAGTTTTAAAGTAAAACTGAAGATTCTAAATAAAATAAAACTCGGATATGTTTTATCTAGATCATTTTAGCAGTAGCATGGAAAAGTGAATACGTATGTGAATTTTTCTGATAGAGCCCCACGACATTGTATTTTACTACAAGCTTTAAAGAAAATCAAAAATTTATGTTACCTCCTTTTCTATTTAACATTCTCACAATCAGTTCTATAAAAGTCTATACGTTCTAGATACAACCAATATGCCAATTCAAAAATTCTAGTGAAATACCCCCAGATGGGCTTAATCGTGTTTTTTATTGGACTACATTTGCTACTTTCCAGTGATAATATCTGGAAGCATGAAATAATCAAATTTCTTTTTCTGGTAGCTTTTTCCTGAAAAAAGAATCTTTACATTATCAAAAACTGATTCTTGTAATCCTTTTGCTTTGACCAAAGCTACCTAAAAACTCTGTCTTTGGATATTATCTCTTCCCTATTTTTTTCGCAAGCCTTTTCCAGGCTGTTTGTAGTGATTATCTAGTGGTTGTGTTAAATATGTTGAATTGGGAAGATGTAGTACAACCCGTATGCTATGCTCCACACATTTCTGCGTCGCTGTTAGCGGCACGTGGAAAAACAAGTTTATTACATCAATCACTAAAGTTGTCCTGATCAGGAAGCCACTGTTGTTTCTATTGACATTAGTGAAATCTCGTCACAGTTAAATATACATAGATTCTCAACGAATGCCTTCTGGTGTCTTTTAAAGATTAAGGTTTGTTGTCTCAAGGCCTTTTTTGAATTCTTCCACGTCTCACCTGTTTAGATGTTCTCTAAGAATGTCTTTGTGCATTTCATTAGTGCTTCACCAAATTTATAATTGGTTACCCACCAAAAGAAAATTTACGTTTTTTTTGACATAATTTCGGATGCTTTTTGTACATTTTAATAAACTGGTTTTACGTTTTGCATCTCTTCCAGATACCTTAGATTGCAATTTGTTTGCTTTCTGGTCCATCTTGTTTTTATTCATATAAGGCATAATCGGCTTTACCTGCCAAAAACAGGAAACTTACAAACGCGACTGCAAATAATGAACAAAAACCTTACATTTCATGCCTGATGAGAGTACAAGACAATACAGATCAAAAAGATATGTATTTGCAAAGCAGATTATCAACAGTCAACTAAAATCTACATAATATATAAATTTTTGCAAATACATTTGTTCGTACAAAAATAAATAAGTGTTGCTTAACTAAACGGTAAGTTCACAATATCTCCATGAATTGACAGGCACTCTCGAAGAATCACCTAGTCTATGCTCCCAACGCATGACCTTGTAATAGTATCTCGTGAGTAGAACGTTCAACGAAACCTATCATGTCAAGGCAAGCAAAAACAGTAAGTTCCGTGTGCGTGCGTTAAACTTAATTTTTTGTAATAAACTTAAACAGTTTGTATTGTCGTTAGACATTCTCATGTACGAGGTCTGTTCAAAAAGTATCGCGAATTTTGTGTTTTTTCAAAAATTATTTATTTATTCATGAATATCTATTTTGTCCCCTTCAAAGAAATCCCCATCAGATATTATACACTTGTGCGAACGTTTTTTCCAATCCTCGAAGCACTTCAAAAAATCATTTTTTGTGATCTTGTTCAGCTCCTCCTTTGATGCCGTCTTTATCTCCTCAATTGTAGCATAGCGTCGTCCTTTCATGGGCCTCTTCAGTTTCGGGAACAAGAAAAAGTCACAGGGGGCCAGGTCTGGGGAATACGGTGGCTGAGGCATCATTAGTGTGTTGTTTTTGGCCAAAACTTCGCGCACAAGCAACGATGTGTGAGCAGGGGCGTTATCATGGTGCATGGTTCTTCCACAAATCCGGGCGTTTCTGGCGGATTGCTTCGCGCAAATTGTGCATAACTTGCAGGTAGTATTCCTTATTGACCGTTCTACCCTGTGGCAAGAACTCATGATGCACCACGCCCCTGCAATCGAAGAAAACTGTAAGCAAACCAAAAGCACGCTCTTCGTCGTTCACATCTTCTCGGCCCTCTGAGAACATTTTGTACCACCGATAAACGTTGCTTCGGTCCAAGGTAGCTTCACCATATGCCACAGTCGACATTCGGAATACGTCCGCGCACTTAGTTTTGTTTTTCACACGAAATTTGATACAAATTCTTTGATCCATTTTTTGGAATAGGCAAAAATCGAAGACGAGCCAAAACACGTCCAAGCAAAACAGCTGTCAAAAATTAACTAAACATTCAAAATGGCCGAACTTGTCGGCATAAGTGAGGGACATGAGTATCAACATAACGCCACAAAAAAATCGAAAATCGAATATACGTAACCCGCGGAAATTCAAAATTCTCGATACTTTTTGAACAGACCTCGTAAACAACAAACCTTATAAAGCGTCATTGAATAGATTCTGCGCAGTTGATATAGATGTTCTAAACATATTCTAGCTTAGACAGTACAAAAACAAAATATACTAGAAATCTCTGAAGTTTCTTTAGATGAGCCTTAAAACTTTACTAGTTTAGTGTCTGATTAATATGTTCATTGAGATAAAGTAATGGTGTTTGTACGTTTTAGCACACAATCGTCATCAATCGCAGGATAATGCACTCTGGTAAAGAACGTAACAGATCATATATCTACATTTAAATTGAGATAGCTGCTTTTACACTTATCGGTCAAGTAGGCAGTGTTCTGCTTGATATGCATGCAATCATTAAAGTTTACGGATTTCTTAAAATATTTTCAAGTTATAGGCAAGTAATAATTTTTCAGAATGTATGTTCTAAGAAAAATCGACAAAAACTAAAAAGAATAGTAAACCTAAATTCGGTCATTGTGGAACACCTAACGCTGAACTAGAGAGTCAAGTCGAAAATGGGCAATATCCAAGTGGGGTTTATCATCAATTAGTTTAGAAAAAATTGATTTCATCAAATTTTGAAGAAATGCAATTCTTTCTAGTTTTCTTATGCAGACTCACAAACAGGGTATCCCGTAAAAGGTACATAAACGTCAGATACGTTATTCCTCAATAAAGAGGATTTCCTTTCGGAGATTAAAGTTTTTGAAACTTTACAAAACGGTTCTTTCGCCATACCAATTTAATGCAGTCAACATAAAGTGTTACTTAGTTACCAAACAATAATACGTATAAGATATAGCCAGATTTTAGAAAATGCCACTAAAGAATTTGATTTTTCAAGAAAAATGATAATTTTGAGGTTTTGATGATGATGTTAGCTCACATATTCCACAATAAATTTTTCTTGTTAAGAAGGACGTTAACATGCATATAAGTATTTAAAGTTTTCTGAGCGTTTTTAACCGGTAGAATAAAACTAGAAAATGAAACCCCAAAGGGCACTTTGTTATATTTTAATTTTTGCCTATAGATAATGTTAAGGAATTACCTTGTACTCCTGCTATGGATTATTTATATAGTACCCTGCACATACAGACTTTTTTTTAATTTCCTTATTTGTGTATTACACATAAAACTAGGAAACAAAATCAAAATTTCGTATACATGGTGGTCTTGCATGTAGGCGTGAGACTAAATCGCATTTCTATCTCAAATAGAATACTGTAGATATTCTCATACATTTGAATCCTCCATAGATTTTGCTTTTCATTGACATAACATTTGCCATACCTACAATGCATTTTTTAAGATTTGTTTTTAAAAATCAGACAAATTTTCTTTTGTGAGTTTTGTATTACTGGACTAAGATTCATAAACATTCGTTTCTTGCGCATGTATCAACAAGACGACTGGTTGTCAGACAACACCAAGGAGCTGCCAGTCAACGTCTCAGCCTTATATCAATGCAAGGTAAATCTCATGGAGGATTCAAAATATAAAAATATCAATATCATCGTATTTACAATAAAAATTGGCATTGTGTCACAAGTATATGGATCATTCTGTATACAAAAAGATGAAACTATACTTACCTCTCCAAACAGATAGAGTAATCGCGTGCAATTCTCATGATACAAAAAAAAGAAAAATTTCTTAAAGTTGGTATGTTATTCACAAGACAAGGGGTGTAAATGGGTTGCTGCAGACAACTTACCAACTTGGGAAGTTTTTGTTTGAGGAACATCGGGAAAATTTCATGCGATTACTGTATCTGTTCGGTGGGAAAAGTAGACCATTTAGCACCAAAAGTAGAGGTTTTCAAATTTTTGTCTTAGCTTCATAAATAATGAAGTTAAAAAGAATTTGAATTAAGTGGAACACCCTGTATATGCACATCTGATCCAGCTTTGTAATATCCGCATATATTACATCTACTTGTTCTCTGAAATTTAAGATCTTTTGTGTAAAGTAAATTAAGTAAGTTAGTGGTAGTTAATTAATTAATTAATTAATGAGATGGAGATAGACATGGGTAATGAATACACAAAAATCTACTTTTGAAAAGTTACACAATATTGGTAAGGGTTTCTAATCATTGGCAAAAATCGTGTGACAAAAGTTAGTGAACAGTCACGGATTAAATGCTGAGAACCATGTCAGTACTGACTGTGAACTTGTTTTTCAGTTTTCTTTATGGTCTTTTTTATCCTAATCATGTGCAAGTTAGTTACTGAAGAACAAAACTTAGATAAGATTGAATATAAAGCTTTAAAAGTACTTAATTATGAAAAGCACCTGCAATGGTCTCAGGAGTATTAAATTGCTGTTAAATAAAGAACGAGAACTTGAAGAATTATTATTTTATTTACTTATTAAAGTTTCTAAATTCTCCATAACTTTACTAAAAAACAAGGTAAGTTGAAAAGTATTGGGAATTTATTCTCTTGGAAGCTTCTTCATGTATCTAAAAAGCAAAGATGAAACATACCAGTGCAAAAAAATGCTATTAATCAGAAGAAGTTAAAAACGTACAAGAATGTAAAAACGATTTAAAGATTACAGATACCAAGACTTTTGCTTTACTTGGCGCTTTCTTGGTTACTTTGTAACACTACACTAAACTGAACTCCTGTACTTTAAAGTATACCCTGTACCACCTCTGAATCGATATTGACGACCAGACGTCATAATTCTCCTAGCAGGCCTGTACAACCCAACTAACCCAAGGGCCGTATTTACTTACTTACACATTACCAACAATGTTCTTACCGAAAAGCTTTTATGATTAAGAAAAATGCAAGACACTAAATACACAATTTTGAATTATTATTATTGCACAAAGACTATTTTGATTTTAGAATTAGCAAATATCAGTAAATACTATAAGAAAGATTATAAGGTGGAATAAAATATCAAGTTCAAACAATATGTGTTTATGAATAACCTTAATGAAAACACTATAGACGGTCTGCATCTTTGACGAGGTTGCGATGTTTGTGTTGATGTTGGTGGTAGCTAGTTCAAGCAGGTGCGCCAAAGGCTCATTAGAAACTGAACATCAGAGACCTGATTTGATAAACTTCATGTAGAGGGAGTCCCTTTCATACAGATAAGTACCTGCTTCAGAATGTCTACACGTTCAGTTCAAAATTGTGGAGTTCTGGAAAACGCAGCCTTGTCCTTTTTTTCTCTTGTTTCTTGAGTTCTAAGTGTGGGTTTTTAGCAGATTATTAAATAAGATTATTTCTTTAGGCATTTGGTCAAACTCTTTAAACCTCTTCGCAAATATCTTCCACTTTGGAAACAAACTATAAAACATTTCATAAACCGTGATTTTGCAAGACCATAAACAATCTACTATATAAAAGAATGTGGTCTAAGTTGCAGATTTTGAAAAGCTTTTGTTTATTCCTGAAACCGTTTACCTCTTTACTTTAGTTTCAAGTTTAGGTCTTTTGTGTGATTTGTCGTTTCGTTAAAAACTTAGGGCTTCACAACTGATTTTAAAGAACGGTTGCGTCTCATTTGATAGTTTAAATAGTGTAAATAAACGTGCAAGTTATTGTAGTTTTCTATGAGGTATTGTCAACGTTTTTATTAGAAAATTTAAAAGTTTGAAAAGTAACGTTTGAATTTATTTTCTAGGTATTTTCACCACTAGTTCCGCAACGAGACACGAGGATCAGCATTTAAATACTCTTCTTATTTCTGCAATCGGGTACTTCCGGTGGTGTCAGCGTTGTGTCATTGTCAAATCGACACATTTGTCACTTCTAACCTATAACTAATTCAGATGGCAGTTCGTACCCAAGCTAACCAGCTCTGTTTACATAGCGCTTTGAAAAAAGTAACGTTGTGAAAAAAATGGAACTCTCGCTTGAACATTTTTGAGCAATGATTTTTTACGATTTTCAAAGCAACTTAACACCCAAACAATGCATCGAACGACTTAATGCGACTTTTGGTGAGGAAGATCCATCGAGAACAACTGTTTATAGTTGGTTTGCTGAGTTTAGTGTGGACGTTCTTTTCTCAGTGATAAATTGCGTGGAGGTTGTCCATCCACATTTGTTGTTATCACTAACGTTGAAGCTGTGCTTAAAATAATTTAGCGAGATCGGCATGTGACATACCATGAAATAGAGGTCACCTTGGGCATCGACATGAAAGCAATACACACGATTTTACATTTAAACGTAGGGAAGCTTTGCAGTCGCTGGATTCCACATAATTTGAGTAAAGCTCAAAAGAAGAATCGTGTGAATTGACAAAGAAATGTTTAAAAAAAATTTAACCGAGGTCATTCAAATTTAGTGTACGACGTTATTACTCGCGACGAAAGTTGGATCTACTCATACGAGCCGAAAACTAAACAACAATCCACTGCTTGGATGTTTCGAGATGAGTCGAAACCCACAAAAGTTGTTTGTTTACGGAGTGTTGGAAAGCAAATTATCGCTTGTTTCTTCCGTATTTCCAGACATGTAGCAACCATAGCTTTAGAGGATTGAAGAACTCTGAACTCTGATTCGTACACAACAATTTGTTTGCCGGAAGTCATCTGTAAAATCAGAAAAAACAATTCAAATCGGTGCACCCTTCTTTACCATCACAATGCAAATGCGCACACAGTTTCACAAGCTATCGACTTTTTAGCCAGTGAAAAAGTGAAATTGATGTCGCTTGATCTAGCACCAAATGACTTCTTTCTGTTCCCGACAATCAAAAACAAGATGCGTGGTGAGCGTTATTCTACGCTTGAAGCATCCGATGCGGCATTTAGGCAACTGGTTTCTGAGGTACCAGCTTGAGATTGGAGAAATTGCTTTGAAAGTTGGTTTGAGCGTTTGGGAGAGGATATTGATACTAAGGGCGAATATTTTGAAAAACAGTAAAGCCATTTACTAAATTGTATCTGTGTGTTTCTTAACCATTTGCAGAATTTTTTCCAGCAAGCCTTGTACAATGATAAGCAGTTTAGAAAGATATTCAGTGCTAGCGAAATCTTTTGCTCATGTTTAGCTTTAGAGTTTTCTTTTTTTTTGCAGATATATCTAATGTTGATCTCCATAATAAGAATACATCTTTTCAGTACATCAGATTAAATCAGCAAAATTATATTGCACGACTGTGTGAAAACCCTAATGTCCAATAACTACACATACACGATTTTATTAAGTGGTTTTTCAATTAAATTAGTCTACAGAATTGAAACTTCATTGAAACACACTTGAGTCGCCAGAAAAAATAAATTTAAATATTCAATCGATCAAACGTTCAAAGACACTAAAGCTGGAGTAATTTTAAAATGTTCATCATTTAGCAAACTCTTTTTATATATCATAAATCTATAAACAGAACTGAGATATAGTTTAGTTATGTCTTTTTATTTTTCAGTTTACAAAGTATGATCTTTATGGTGAAAACCTTAAAAGAAATCATTCTTCAGTTGTTGGCCAGTGACAGTTAACAGTGAAATGCTGTAATAACTCTATTCAATCGCTTTTCGATATTGTTAAAAAGAGGTGAGATGCCCTACTTATGATTGTCAAATACTCAGAAACAAAGAATTATTGCTAATGTTCAACAGGGAATGCTACAAAGACAAATCGCAGTAACGTTAGGCGTCTCTCAGGGCGTTGTGTCAAAAATATTTGCAAGGTAGTTGGAACTGGGAATACTCAAGAACGGGACGAGACAAGGTCGTCGAAAGGCAACTACTGTCAGACAAGACCGTTTTGTATCTCTGATTTCTAAAAGAAATGCATCTAGAGCTCCAAAGACAACTCTTGAAAGCTACAGGTATTAGAGTTTCAATCGAAACAGTACGAAAGAGGCTTCGTGCCCACAATTTATTTAGCAAAAGACAATTAAGAGTTTCCGAGTTGTCCAGGTAACACAAACTTAACCGACAAAATTGGTGTCTTGATTACCAACCTTGGACAATTGAAGATTGGCAAAATGTCCTTTCGGATGAAACCAAAATCGGTCTTAGATTAGACGACCGTCGAATTCGAATTCTAAAAGGTCAAGACAGACAAGCTAGACTTTAAACTGCCAAATCCGTTTCAAGGTATTAAGAAGGAACTGTAATGTTCTGGGAGGCATTAAAATGAGAGAAAAAACTCCTCTTATTTCTATAAGGCAGAGTTTAACTGGCCGCAGGTATGTTAATTTGGTGCTATAACCTGTAGTTAGACTGTGGAGAGGTGCAATAGGCGAAAATTTCATCTTTGTGCAAGATAATGCACCTCTGCATACTATGAGAGCTGCCACAGGTTTTTTGGAAACAGAAGCTATCACTGTTTTGGAGCGGCCTGCCTGCTCGCCTGATCTTAATCCAATTGAGCATTTATGGGACATGATTAAAAGAAGGATTAGAGCTTGTATGGATAATTTAGCAAATGCGGAATAACTCATTCACTCCGCTCTGGAAGAATGGGCAAACCTACCCTAAGAAGTTACAACTTGATTAGGAGCATGTCCCGTCGAATTGAAGCTTGGATTAGGGCTAGAGGTGGCAACACTAATTACTGAAACAGCAAAAAGTGTGTTTTTCTTTAGTTTTAAAACATTCGAATAGTAATTTACTTTTTACATTTTGTTCCGTTTTGTATAATTTTAACAATTACTGTACATTCGTATATATTGTCATTAAATTGCTTTGGTATAATGTGCTTTTTACTGGCATACATTTTTTTTGAAAGAAAAATTAAAAGAAAAAAGAAGTGATCCCATATAAGTTTGGGTGTGTATATACACACAAAGTAGTTGGTACTTTCTTAAATATATTTTAGTAGTGTAATACTTAATAAAAAATCATCACATTTACAAATTTTGTTTTTACGAGGGTGGTCTGAAAAGTTTCCGACCTCAACGTGAAGATGGCAGCACTCGTAAATAAAAGCTACTGAATTTCGTTGTTCATCTGTTGACAGTTGCTCACCAAAGTTTCGGCCATTTTGGACGCGCAGTTTTTCTGTAACAGTCGTTTGAGTGAGTTGATGTGAGTTTTTTTGTGAAAATGGACAAAATCGAGTATCGAGTTGTCATTAAATATTTGTTTTTGAAAGGCAATACGCCTTCGCAAATAAAAGACGAGTTGAATTCTGTGTATGGGGACTCTGCACCATCATTTACCACAGTGAAATTTTGGGCTGCTGAATTTAAACGTGGCCGTAAGAGCTTGGGAGACGATGAACGTTCGGGACGTCCAAAAACTGCAACTACCGACGAAAACATCGCCAAAGTTCACCAAATGGTGCTCGACGACCGCCGAATTAAAGTGAGAGAGATAGCAGAGGTTATGAACATGTCAAAAGAACGTGTTTGTCACATATTATATCAACATTTAGGCATGAGAAAGCTGTCCGCGCGTTGGGTGCCGCGTTTGCTCACGTTAGACCAAAAACGTGTTCGAATGAATATTTCCAACGCTCTTTTGGCCCAGTTTAGGCGAAATAAATCCGAGTTTTGGCGCCGATTAATTACTGTAGATGAAACTTGGATACACCATTATAGGCCCGAAACAAAAATAGAGTCCAAACAGTGGACTGCAAAGGGGGAACCGGCTCCAACAAAAAAGCAAAAACTGTTTTTTCGGCTGGGAAAGTGATGGCGACTGTTTTTTGGGATAGTCGTGGAGTTATTTTAATCGATTATCTTCAAAAAGGAAAAACCATTACAGGAGCATACTATGCATCATTACTTGACAAGCTGAAAATCCACGAATTACGGTTTGAACTGCTTGACCATCCGCCTTACTCACCAGATCTAGCCCCAAGCGACTTCTTTTTGTTCCCTCATCTAAAAATTGCGCTCGGAGGACAAAGATTTTCGTCAAATCAAGAGGCAATCACCTTCGTGAACAATTATTTTGCAGAGAAAAATGCCGAGTACTATTTGGACGGGTTACAGAGATGGGAGCATCGCTGGGAGAAGTGTGAAGAGTTACAAGGAGACTATGTTGAAAAATAAAAAAAAATTTTCAGAAAAAATGTCTTGTATCTTTGTTAGGTCGGAAACTTTTCAGACCAAAATCGTTTGATAATTTTGATGCAAAACAGCAGATAAAGCTTTTATTTTGCTTAAAAAAATTTTTTTTGAATGGGTAAGCTTGTGTGTTTTTTATGTCAGAAATTGAGTATTAAAAAGGTCATTTTTTAAAAGTTAAATATAATTACTTCGATTGATCTAGTATAGATCTTGGATCTAAAGGGTTAGGATTCATTAAAGTGGTGTCTAGTTCAGATTAAGATATTCTTCAAAACACTATCTAGATCCAGATACAAGATCTTCCGATCGTATCTAGGTCCAGGACCTAGATACTTGAATCTAGATCCTACCCAACACTGATTGTAATTCTTCAATTATGCCCTTTTAAGCTCTTAAGATAGTTATTATCTTCTTACCAGGAGCATTGTAAACAATTTCTCAATTACTCACCATAAGAAAGAAATATTCTCAAAACTAAAAATTCCAAATTCAATTATTATAAATTAACGATTTTGACAGTAGAAGGCGATTTTAAGAACTAAATAGTTTTAAGAAATCATGGAACATGTGGCGTCCATTACTGCCAAGTTAGGCAAAGTTATGGTAAAATTATAACTTTGTGAAACTGGTAAGGCTTCCTCTGTAATATCTCGCATAAGAATACAAACACTATCAGAATACATTTGTAGAATATTTTATGAAATGTGTACCATAAGCACAGCTTCACTGATTTTTCTAGTTATTATTTGTTGCATTTTATTTATTATTTATTACCTTTTTGTATGCTTGTAGCATCAACGTAACATTCCCTATTAAATCTGTAATGTGTATATTTTGAATATTCCCATATGCATTCTGTTTTTAAACTTCTTTAGTAAGCACTTTTGATAATATTCTTTTAATATTTTTTTATTTTTATTATAACAGAGAAAAAGCGTAAATTAAATATCACAAATAACCTAAGAAGGATCTAAATACATAATCCAAAATGAAGGGCTTGTTTTTTAAATGAATACGAGCTGCTTTCAAGAGTAACCAGAAGAATTATACATGAGGCTTAAAATGTCATTATAAATGAAATATTTGACTGTTTAACATTCAGACATTAAATCAAGATAATATATTTAGTTCTTTTTCATGTTAGTGCTACTACAACAAGTGTTATTGTATAGTGTTGATCGTGTACTGATAATAATACAAACACTTCACATAAATCAATACATTGAAGTATATTGTCTTTTGTACTGGACGTTAATAAGCAATACTGACAACATAGCGTACTAATACTAACTTTCTGGACAAGATGTTATTTAATCAAATTAGATTAAATCAATGTTCTCTTTAAGTTATATCTATATAGATTTTAACATTTGAACTCTGTCATGTTAACAGATACGTCTCTTAATGCAAGATGTATTGACTGTTGTTCTGTTTAGATCATTTATTTACATTTGTCTTCTGTAGTCTTTTTTCTGAAACAATTTCTTCTTTAAATGGTTTAACAGCTTTTCTTAATACAGGAAGTGAACACTCTATGAAAGATTGTCCAAGAATGTTGTGCTCTAGAACCTGAACTAAGCAAAATGCGGATCTATGGCGTGTCTGCAACTGGTTTTTAATTTTTTTCTTTTTAATGCTTGGTGTTAAAATCTGTCATTACTATAGTTGTTGTTGTTTGGAAACTCAGAATTCTTACTACATCATCATTTTTATTTTCTTTTCTACCACAAAATCCTGAGATCTAAATGAACACTATTCAATTAGGATGAAAAAGCAAACAAAACTAAACAAATCAACTTCCATTCTTTGATTTACATGGAAACCAAACGAGACCTTTTTAAATTTACTTTAATAAAACTAAAGACTGTTTCTTACTGTAAGATAAAATCTAGAAATGAACCATTGTTGGTACAGTCTTGACTATAATATACAAGAATGGAAATGAAAGGAGCACCGTATTGGCTATCCTAATATTTCTGCATTGAATTTTGTCTACTTCAGAATTATTAAGTCGGATAGATTTGTAATTGTGAGCAATCTGTTCTATCCGCTTAGGTATTCTATATGTAAAACTTAACATTTCATAGAGGAAAAGATAATAGTTTACAAGCTTAATGATTTGTATATACTAGTGGTAATTAGTCCCTTTTGTCAAAGCTAAAAATTATTTTCAAATCTTCCTTTTCGAATCAGGTATAACAGATGAAAAGATGCCACCTTTGCTGGAGTGTTATCGTCTTCCTATGTGGCAGATGTCACGAGGATGAAGAGGAGAACAAGTTTAAGGTAAATACCGCTATTTACCCAGAAGTAGTGTGGCAGTGAAAACATAATTATTATATAAGATAAGTGTTTTTTGACAAAATGTATTTCAATCAACCAATCAAGCACAGCTATCTGTGCAAATTCAAAAGATTGGGAAGATTTCTTCTGGACTTAAGAATGACAGCTTGAAAGTTCTAATGATGTACCCATTGGTCCGAACTGCAAAAAATACACTAAAAGAAGGTTTAAACGACTGTGTAGCCGCAAAGAAATCTTTTTTAAGAATTACTTACTGACAAACGAAAAAGACTACTCTGGGCTTGGAAACATAATGATGGGACTACAGAAATGTGGAATAATATTCTTTGGATAGATACCTTTTGAGAGTAAACGAAACATTTTTGTGCGTCAGTTTGCAAGGGAAAGATTTTCAAAAAATTGCCTGATGCAAACAGGTAAGCTTGATGGTTTCTTAATGATCTTGGAATGTTTTGGAGATGATAGCGTAGGACAGCTGCTAGGATAACTGGGACTATGAACCAAGAAATGTATCGTGACATCTTATAAAATGTCGCCCTATGGAGAGGAATTGTTCGCATCACCCCCAAATAGCAAAAATAGTTTGAAACAAGTTTGAAGTAAGCTTGCCATGACAAAGATGCAAGCTTTATACAAGGTTACCTTGACAAACCTAAATGCTTATATCAAGCTTGTATCAAGCTGCTTAGTTACCACATGACAAGCTTGCAGCAAGCTTGTTTTGCGACATTACGACAAGCTTGCCTAGCAAGCCTGCAAGCATGCAGCAAGCTTGAAATCTTGTGTCAAGCTTATTTTACTAGTTTCCAGTAAGTTACACTGTAAGTGTATATCAAGCTTGATTTAAGCATGAATTAAGTTTACAACAAGCTTGAATTTAACTTGTTTTGTAAACTTAATGTAAGCTTTTACTTAAAAGTCTACATTATACCAGTTTAACACCAGATTTATATTATCTACACTATATGTATTTAATGTAGGAAATACATTAAAGTACCTTCAAATTTTGATTCCTCAGATTACTCTCTGTAACGAGAAACAAGAAAATTAACATATTATAGTTTATAAACCAGTAACACAATGGTAAAGGCTTTTATTGGATGAGAAACATAGTAACACGAGGTTAACTTAATTCTTTGTTAAACTAAACAAACTTTCATCAAAATGTTAGCAGCACCTTTGGAATTTTCTCAATAGCATACAAAATCTAATAAAACACAAATAAAACATTTATTCTCTATTTTAATGGTTGCGATATACACTATTCACGCGTTCAACACAGGTTAGGTGATTGTTTAACCGGTTCTAACTAAACAAAAAAATCTTAAAAGCACTTATCTTCTACCTTCTTCCTGGAAGAACGACACAAAAATTTAGTTTGTTAAAAATAAAAACAAACACTTTAAAAATCAGAAACCACTGTTTTAAGGTTAGTATCTTTGCTTCGAAGTTCGAACGCACATCGATCAACGATAATGGTAGCGAGATGTATCTTACCGCAGTAAACGTAAGCGCGATTACAGCTGCGGCTGAGGCAAAGCAACTCGGATAAAGTGCGCGATGAAGCCGCTTAACGTCAAGCTTGTATCAAGCTTGTTATACACTTGCCAAATCAAGGAAGCGTGTATCAATCCAAATGCAAGCTTGCAGTAAACTTGCATCCTATCTGGAACCATACACGTTCATGCATGATAACGATCCAAAACATGCATGTAAACTCTGCATTTCTGCAAAGTATATTTAGATGATTTGCACAATAGGGGTGTCCTAACAGTACTGAGTTGGCCAGTCCAGTCTCATTGAATTGCTATAGGAATAAATGCACAAAAAAGTAGGGGAAAAGCAGCCTACATTAATTATCAGTCTCTGGAATATTGTACAAGAGTGCTGGAACAGAATTCCACCCATAACTCTAGAGAATCTTATAATAGTAAATAATATTTTGTGTTAATTTTCCTTTTGGCACAGTCTAAATGCATTACATTCTACAATTTTAGAAAGCACGCACCTTACCATAAACTTTCTGACGGTAGTGTATATGTTTTGTGTAGATTTTACCTTCTGCTATTTTTATTGTAAGTTTCACGCATGCAAGTGCTTCTCCAGAAATAACCAGCTAGTGGAAGGTGGTAGTTAAATATTTATTTCACCTATCTTTCTAAGAGTGACCTGAGAAAACCTCCTATTCTCGATACCAGCGTCATTCGCGCATTCATTACTTGCATTACTCAGTGAGAATTTAATCGATTTACTTTGTGCATTTATGCGCGCATTTCTAGATTTGATTCAGTAAGTTGTTTGTAGAATATTTCGACAGAATTTACATGTATACTTTATACTTCCACTCCTTATTATGCTCAAGGCTGCCGACTGATCGGGCAGGGTAAGAAGCTTTAATGGTCTACGGCAGCGTGGTCATAAATCTTGGTGTATAGGTAGTAAGGGAAACAAATGCATCTACATTTTCCTACCTTTTTGACTTAATTTGAAATCAAGTTGCTAAATATTTCTGAACTGTGATATTAAATTCCTAGACCAAATTTCTGCGTTATATAAAAAAATTAATAAAATCTAAATATTTTCTAAGAAGTATAAGTATCCAATAATTTTTGGAGTAAGAACGGTATTTGGTTATAATTTTATTGAAAAATCAGCTTTTTTTTATTTCAAAGTAATGTAGTGAAGATATTGACGATGAATAATCATCTTTAGATGTTTTGTTAGTTCCAAATAAAAATCAAAAAAGTAAAATTTATTACCTTCGAAAGGCTGACAAGAATGTGCCAGATGAAATATTGACTCTAAACTGCCAAGTATTGTTTTATGCAAACAGGAGTACATATCGGTATGCGAATTCAAAGGCATATAGGTTCCTGTTATGTCACGTCAATATCATAACATAAAACCAAATACCAAGTCTTTATTGTTTTGTAAATTACTTGTCCAGTCGTCCTTGTCAAATTGAAAATATGTAGTGTATTCATCATAAATCAAACTGGATGCATAAAATTTAAAATATCCCCACCCTTCAACTACAATAAGAATAACTAGAAACTTTTTTTAAGGTATACCTATGTTATATCATTGTTTTTATTTATACTACCTGCAGAGTTCAAAATCATTAATTTGCATAAAAATAAATGCGTGGTAAAACTTTCAAAATGTGTATAACAGTATAGTGATTAATTGTTAATACATCTCATAGGTAAAGTAAAAAAGTTAAGAAACTTGAAAAAAGTGTGATGAAAATTTATTAGCATCATTATAACAGTGGCTAGCATTTATATCTACCTACAACAATGTATAAATAAACTGGAATTTAAAAATATCTTCATATTTTCTGTTTAGAATGAAATTAGATTTGAATAAGAAATGAAAATTAAAAGTAATTGGCATAATATTTTTGTATGAAACTTAGCACATCCCCTAGGTAATAACAACAATTTCTTCTTCTACAAAAAGGGGAATTTGCCAAACACAGTCAATATCAGAATGATTGTTTTGTCCCCGACTTTTATTGTCA
>VTPC01090541.1:61135-95755 GCA_011009095.1 Ignelater luminosus | reverse complement strand
ATTTCATTTTGCATATTGACTGATGTCAAGCAGTCTGAGAAATACTCCACCTCTGCGATTTAGTGTAGTTTTTCATCATGGAAGCTTATACAAATATTGAAATGACTAATATTTCTTCTACAAATTTTAACGCCCTGTATTTCGTAAGGGGTGCATTTTAGGACACTTGTTTATATGAAATTTTCTACTTATAATTATCCTAGGAATTATCTATTAAACTTTTTTACCATCATTAGGAAACACCCTGTATATTGATTAATCGTCTTATCATTTTCTCTACTTTCTCCGTATTTTCCGACCACTAGATCATTACATTTGCTACCTATTCTAGCGTTTAAGTCACCAATTAAGATTATTTCTCTAGTTCTTCCTATTTCTCTTATTGTTTGTGTTAGCATTTCTTAGTATTGGTCTTTGAGTTGATGTTTTCATCGTCACTGGGGGCATATGTTGCTATGATGGTAGGATGATATACAAGATAATTAATATTGACAGTCAAGAGTCTTTCAGAGATAATTGACCAGTCTGTTGTGTATTTTATGAGTTTTTTATGGATTAGTATGGATACGCCTCTTTTGCTCGTTGTTTCTTTTGGGACACCGCTAAATATATGAATATAATCTTGTACTTGTTCTATTTAGGTTTCCTTCGGTTTGGTTTCACTTATGGCCGCTATGTCGATATTAATTTTGGAAAGTTCTCTGATAATCCCCTCCATTTTACTTCTAATTCCCTGAATGTTCCAGATGTCAATTATCATTGTCCGTTTTCCTCGCAAGAGTCGTCTTCTATCTGGTCCGTTCACATTCTGAGGCTTGGTGTCTCTGTTTTTTGGACTGATGGTTTCTACGAGTGATCGGTGATTTTCTATTTTATCTAATATTTTCACTAGAGTAGAAGATGCTTGGATGTAAAGTACCATTTTGACACTTGTGGAGATTTTAACTATTGAAAGCTGTTATTTTTCACTGTAGTTTATTACTTTGAAATAGTAATTGAACTACCAAAACGTAGTTAAATTATTAAAAGTGATTAACTACTGAAACTACTAACTACTTCTTTTATTTTGTTGTTGTTAACTACTAACTAAACTACTCATTTTAAAAAGTTGTTAACTACAATTACCGATTACTGGAAAAGTAATTTAACTTGTAGTTCAACTGCTTAGTAGTTAATTACAGATCAGTTCGAAATGATAACAGTAATTATGATAGTCAAAACTAAAATCCCACATAGCAAAAATTATAATTTTGAATTTTATTTATAACAAAAACAAAACTTTAATAAATGGGGAAATTACATCAAAGCTATCAAAAACATCTTGGGGTTCTAGGGCAAAACAGAAATAAACTCAATGTAGTAGTTATTAAGGACAAGGAATGAAATATTCAGCAAAAATTTATTCTGTGTATTCTAGACAAACAGTTTAGTAAGGTATATTTACATTGATTCGTCGCTTACGATAGATAAAAGAATTCCACAAAGAGAAATGCATCAACCTAGTGTAGTACAAAAAATTAAACAGAATTCTCATTAATTTAAAGCTTATGTTTATTTAAAATTTCGAAGAAAACCACACATCAATAAGGTAAAGTATAACATGCGCAGCAATAAATTACAATATAACTTAGGTGGACTCTCTTAAACCGTGTGGATGAGGGGTCAGTCGGATTCATGCCTCATTGAGTTACCATTTAGGTGTAGAGATATGGGATCGTATACTGGAATCCTCCAGCTGAGAGAGAGGTTTGCCAGCGAGAGAAGATTGTATCCTGGTGCTCTCTAGCTGTGATCTTCAGTGCGCTATGTCGATCATGATGACCTGTAACAAGCGCTTATTGCGCTGAGATGCCATTCAATGAAATGTTTGACGACCAGGTGTTGCCACCGTCACCTCCCTAGGGACCATTACTCCGTATAATTCACATGCAAGGACCAGCAAGGGTTCGAGCGCCACCGGATGCTGCCCGGGCGGTGCAGGCAGGACACTTTCTTTGTTCTCCAGGTTAAAAGAGACTACACGACCACGCTGAACCGTGTATCCCCAAGCACATAGCTAGCTGTTACGATTAATCTAGTGGTTTTACTAGTGATTTTTCCACACTCAGCAACAACCACGTAAGTAACGAGTTCCCCACACACGGTAGGAGACACTAGACCAATAAGTAGCAATGTATACCGTAAAGCCATATCATAAACAACACAATCATGATCATAATACTGATTAAAAGAGTAACTAGTAATGCATTTATCGTATTGGTTATGCATTAAAGGTCCCCAACAAAACACATACAAAGGCAACTTTTTACACCACGATCACGAGTGACGCCTCTCGCGTTCGACACACCGACGCCGTATTTACACTTACAACTGACCTTTTGCATCTTGTATTTTTAAAATTTGAGGTTTGTTTATTTATTTTTGTGCCTGCTTGTTCCGGCTGTGTGGGTATGACTCCTTGAGACAAAGTAAACTCATGGGGTTACCATTTTATATTTAACAAATTCTTAACAAATTATCAACTTACATATTATATCAACGAATGCGTAAGTGTAGTCACATGAATTATCACCCCATGAGAGAACATCGGCACGGAAATCCGACGACGATAACAGGTTCAGATCCTGTTTGGATTCGAAACTGAATTCCTTTCTATGTGTATTAACCTCATAAATAATTAAATATTAAAGTTCACTTAAGAAATTTCTAATTATTACGTATAAGTATCCTACTGACGAAGTATAATTCTATATTTAACATTCCCCTGTTTTTATTTACATATGAACTTCACAATTATATTACAAAAGTGGCATTCTTTTAAATTAATTGCATATTTGTATTTTGTAGGTACTGCAAACTACATTCTAAAGATAAACAAAATAAAGCTTCGCTTGTATGAATAAAACATATTTTTAGCATAAAGATTTATCATTATCACTCTCTAAAAGCTTCAATTAAATCTAAATAAATGATATTTTTTAAATACCTAATCTATACTCAAATAAAATTGAGAAAATAGATTTTAAGGTGTAAATATAGTTATAGCAATGTGTTAATATTATCCACATACGAATTGTGGTTTCTATTTCCTGTATTAAATGCTAATGAAGATAATTTAGAATAATATTGAATATCGTTATAGATGTTTTATAGTGGAGTCGAAAAAGATAAAAGGGCAAGAGCAGACATAGCAATAGGAATAAGAAGGTAGATTAAAAATGTAAAAAGTTATACTGCAAATAAACGAAAGAATTATGGTTATTGACATGACCATATGTGGTCAAAATATTAGTATAGTAGGCGTGTATGCCCCAGATGAGTTTGTTTGATTGTGCAACCTGATAAACGTTCTGATTAATATTGGTACTCGAAAAGAGATTGTGATGATAGGAAACTTCAATGGAAGAGTTAGTAAAAAAATTAAATGACTCAACCGTTGGTCAATACGACGAAGAAATATGTAACGACAATAGAACGAGATTAATTGAACAAAAATCTCAAATTAGATGTAAAGGTAAAAAAGCCCAGATTACTGCAATACCCAAAATACAACAGTTAAGAAAACAATCCCATGTTCAAGAATCAACGAATATACCAAAATTTCCAAACTATAACCCAAATGAATTTAAAGATGGATCCACAGTGTTCTTATATAAACTCTGCTTGGCAGAAAGAATAAATGATATGACATAAGGCACTCCAGAAGAAGAAGTTTACAAGAGAAAAAGAAAAAAAGAAGAATATTGATGGAACGAAAATATAGATAAATTAATATAAGAAAAGAAAGAAATTTGTAACAAATGTCTTACAACAAGAGATACATAGGAGATACTTCTACCTTGTAAAAAACGAAGTAAAGAAAGCTAAGAATTACTACTGAGAAAAGAAATGTGACGAAATAGACTAACTGATAGAGTTCAAAATCTAGAATGGCATGGAAAGCAGTGAAAGATTTAAAGATAATCAAATAGAAAGGATAGCAATTGACCGAATTAGACCTGAGGAATGACAAGATTATTATAAAGACAATTATTTAACAGAGAAAAGAACATAGTTTTTAAACTTAAATATAGAAGAAATAAGTAAGTACAGATACTAATGACTAATAAGAGCGAAACACAGTAATAATGAAGAAAACACAATAACAACATAACAATAGAAAAAAATAGACAAGAACTAAGAGGATAGAATAATAAAGCTCCGGGTCCTGGAAGTTGAATTATATAAGTACGCTCCACAAACAGTTTTGGAAAACTCGCAAAAATGTTTAAAAATGTATTAGAGGAGAAAAAATTCCACCAGAGTAGAAAATTGTTTATATAAGATCTGTACGCAAAAAAAGGGAATATGTTCAACTTATAGAAGTTTGAGCGTAACTTCATTTACTGGTAGATTATATGGAAGAATACCTAGAACTAAACTCAAAAAAGATATAGTGAAGATGTAGGAACAGAGTGGTTTTCGACCAGGAAGATCTTATACCGACAATTTGTTCTGTATAAAACAACAAACTGAAAAAACAATAGCGTATAACAGTGAACTACATCCCATATCAAAATCGTACGATAGTATACCTATTACATTAATCTGGAAGGCATTGAGGGAGAATAAAATACCACTTCAATAGATTGATGCAGTCAAAGAATTTTACAAAACACAACATAAGTTATGTCAAAACATAAATTGGATCATCAATACAATTTAAAGTCGATAAAGGTTTTCGACGAGGGTGTTGCTTGTCACCTACTTTATTTAAAATATTTCTTAATTCAGCATTAAAGAAATGGACGAAAAATTGCAACCACGTGGAGGTCTGCATGGGAGAAAGAAAAGTATCAACATTATTATATGCAGACGACCAAGTCATTTAAGCAGAAGATAAGGATGATGCGACTTACATGCTGAGAAAGATTATGGAGGAATATGATAAACGAAACGTGGAGATAAACATGGAAAAACTCAGTACATGGCCATAGATAAAGAAGGAAGCAATCTACAAGCTGATAAAGAGATTATTAAGAACGTACAAGGATATAAGTACACCTATAGGGATTGTCCTAACAAGTGACGGAAGAGATGAAAAGGATATTTCACAGAAAATCGGAAAAGGAAGAACCCCTACAAGGCAGCTACATTCTGTATCTAGAAATCTATATCTAGAAAAACCAAAATCAGACTACATGAATCGATAGTATAAAGCTGTACAACACATGGATCAGAAATATGGACAATAAATGAACGTTTAAAAGGAAGATTGAATGCAGTAGAAAATGGTTATTGGAGAAGATGTATTACTTTAATCGATCGGATAAGAACAGAAAACATAAAAGACCATTTACACATAAACCATTCTGTAACAGACACAACTGAAAGAAAATTACTTTGATATGAACATATTAAGAGAATGCCGGGAGAACGACTCCCAAAACAAGTACGGACATGGACACCGACAAGACGAAAAAAGAGAGGAGGACCCAGAAAGGTATGGTACAAAGTGATAAAGAAGATAATAGGCAAAAGAAGACAATTGAGAAAAGAAGACACTGATAGAAAAGGAATATGCAAGAAGATGACTGGGTAGATAGAAAGGCATGGCGCCAAGGATGCAACAGATGGTCATGATGACTGTAAAAAAAGTCATGGTGTATATGTATATATAGGAAATGAATAGACGGCTTAGATCTGAACATTAAAATGAATACGTAAAACATATTAAATTTTTTTGAATATAAAAACAAACATAAACAAATATTGCTATTCCAAAAATGACTCATCCCACCACAAATAGCACAAAACAACAACCAGACTCCAAACACAATTGATACCTTAGTAAAACACAAAGAGTACAATTCAAAAAGTTTATCCAATTAATTAACACCTCACCCAAGAACATACATACTTAATATCCATATTATAAGTACCTTGGAAAACCTTTAAAAAGGATTGATAGAATTTTAAACAAAACAGACCAATACAAAGTTGCATTCAAAATCAACAACACCTTAAGAACTCCCTTAAATGCATCATAAAATAGACATTTTCAAATTAAGCTGCTCATTTCGCAACTCTGAACACATTGGCCAAACACTTGAGAATTTCTGTGTTGGGTACAAAGAACACATACGTTGTTACGAACAAAAACAACCAGACAAATCCAATTATGTAAAACAGCTAATAAAACATAATCACCACATGACTACAAACAACCACCTTATAATTTTACATTTTTACGACAATCGGTACAAACTAGATGATTTGGAACCGTTGGAAATTTAAAACACAAACAGTACCTTTAATGAATGAGCAGATCAATCTTATAAAATCGCCGTAGCTAGCTACAAGAGTTGGATGAAGACTGAAGATCGCATAGTGTTTTTATTGTTGTAATTTATTGACATGGATTCTAGATTACTACTAACATTCTGTGGTGAAGAAGTTACAAATTCTAAAAGATTAACATCACCCTTAGGGGCTAAATGGTTTATACAATTAAAGCGTATTATGGATTAACTTCAAGCAATTGTACTTCTTTCATGAATGGTTCATATTTGGTTTGTCTGTAGAACTTCTTCAGGAGATTAGTTTACCGTAGGGGTACAGTTTGTAGACGTACAAAGCAAGGATCTGATTTGATGATGATTTCCATATTATTCCATTATGATTGAGGGTCGTAAGGTAATGATCAATTTTAGCAATTCCAGGAGAATGCAAGTATGATATCAGCTGAAATGACGCAAAAGCGACACTGTTGTCTAAATGTATATAAGGTGGTAAACCAAAAATTGGAAATAAATTAGGAAAACATCTGATAACCGCCGAAAAAGATATCTGCACTGCAGTGATAGTACGCAAGTGGAAAACGAGAGTATTCGTCAAGTATTCCACTATCATATTTTGTAGATTTTGGTTTCAATTTGAAACGTAGTGCGTTATCTAATTCTACACCCGGTATAGGACATGTCAAAATCGTCTTACATGTTTCCTCAACAGTAAAACAAGTTTCTGAAGTTTATCCAGCGAGTCGTTTCAGTAACGCTTGGATGAAGGCTATAAAGAGAATTCGTATTATTGGAAAAATTCCATACTCTACTAAAATCAGCAGAGACAACATTTTCTGATCATTCCTGTCAATAAATAGGCAGTATTCTTCGTTTTTAATTTTGTGGAATTCTAACTGAACTTGAATGAAACAGAGTTTTGGTCCGTGTACAGCTTAAAACGTTTTTCATTTAGAAGATGACGCCACTTTCTAAGTACCTCAAAAATTGCACTTGCCTCATTATCAATAGAAGAGTGGTGCTGTTCACTTTTGGATAAGATGCGCAAAAAGAAAGCAAAGAGAACGTCCTTCTTGGCTAAATGTAACAGCTATAAAATGTTCCAAAGCATCATTTTCTACTATGAGGAGGAAAAGTATTATCTTCTATAGAAATCAAAATTGACTTTGCTATTTGCATTTTAAGATTGTCAAAGACAGGAGTTGCTTTACAACATAATTGAAAAACTTTCGATTGTGCCAGTTAGAACATGTAGATTTTCTCTAAGAAACGACGTACCTGTTTGCAAGGCTTATCGTACAGAGGCAACATTTTCAAGAGGAAGAAATTTCAATAAGGGTTCTCATCTTGATGAATCTGGTTTCAGTGCTATTTTCTATACGACAGCCAAGCAGATTTATACAATTTCTCGAAAAATAGCATTTTTCTTTGTTAATAGTAACATTGTATTTCAAAACTGGATTAAGCTTGATACTTTTAAGATTCTTATTATGTTCAGATTGAGTATTTCCGCAAACTGTAATGTCGTCAACATAAGCAGTTAGAATTATTTTGAAAAGACGCGACACCTTTAGTTTTCCCAAAACGGAAACGGAATTGAAAATACCACCCATCAGCTTCCAAAGCAGAAAATTCTTTTTCATCCCCACGTACGGGAATTTGGTCGATATGAGTAGTTCTAAAAATGATATATTTAGAGATATCGGCAACTAAAAATTTTTAAATGTTCGATAAAGAGTAATCATCAAAACAACTGTTACGGTTTACAGTTTGAGAATGATCTCCTACCATCTTGTGAAATGAAATCGACATCGTCACGAGTATGTTTCCAAGTTTTTGTGACAATAGGTCTATGAGGGAACTTAAGTTTGCCAAGTTGGTGACTCTATATTGGCACATGTCAGACTGCAAATGTTTAAATGAGAGTTTAGCCTTCCAGAGTTTATTTCTACAGAAGAATGGTGTTTCAGCACGTCATGGCAAATGACAGAATCTGAGAGAACAAACCCTTGACATTATGATAATTCCTTAATTTCAAAATTACGATTTATTTTGAAATGTGAAGAAGTTGAAGCCATAGATACGCAACCAAAACTCAAACAACGCGTTACATGAAAGGCGGAGAAAAATTATTTCGATGTATGTCTCGAAATTGCCCGTATGGTTTAGAGCATCCGTTTTAAAACTACCAACTTTTACTTTTATTTATAAAAGGCCAATTAAACCTATTTACCATCAAGTTACTTTTAAATTCTATAAAATTACACCCTAATAATTTGGAAGACACAAGTGAAACAGAGATATTCTAGCTGTGGTTTGAGTCTTATCCTCATTCACACGAAGATGTAATATCTTTTTTGTCATGTTAGAATCTTTATACCTCTTGCGAAATATGTCAAAACAAAACATAATAGGTGGTTTCCCTTAGATTCAGGATAGTTTTAAAACTGCTGGTATTTTAGATCTACTATATTTAAAATATTCTCAATAAAGAATCATCTTCACTCTTATCAAACGACCATTTGCTGCAAGATGCAATATTAAACTGATCTGTCATCTCAATCTTACAAAGTCAGACTGAGGGCAAGTAGGATCAAAATCCAAAATCTCAACTTTTTGTCAGATTAGAAAATTAATAATTCAATGCCATGGCATTATGTGTATTTTATATACAGGATGTAGGTATATAAAATAATTGGCATCAATGAAATGTGAGATAGACGACAAATGACGATGAATACTCAATTTTTTTCTTAATAAATTTTTCGAGTTATTTGCATTTGTAAAATTGAGTCCGATGCTGCAACTCTCGTGCGATTTATTTGATTAAAAGTATTTCATTACTTTGTCTTTGTTTTTTTAGGTAATAAATATATTTTAAACTGTTAGTGAGTTAAATCCAGGTTAGACTATCTCTTAACTTTTAAAAACCATATCTAATTACCTATTTACAATTTTATCTTTCTCTAAAATGAGCAAGTACCACTTTAATGGAAAATTTGATAAAAAAAATTGATGAGTTTAATATGTATTTATTGAATTTGGGAAAAAGACGAAAACATGGGGAACCTTGCATACAGTTTGTTAAAACCACTAAGACATTCTTTTTATTGATTTAGTTAATTTTCCACGTTTATACATTATTTAGTTGCATTTTAACATATTAATGAAAAGATAAAATGAAAAACCTTTATTTAAATAACCATCAGAAAAACAATGAGTATTCATTTTTTGTACAAAAGTACTATACAATTGAAGATAATGATAAGTTTTAGGACTTGATAAGAATGCTCAGCTTTATTAATGATGATTTCGTGAGCAATGTTTACTTGTTTAAATTGCGTTATAATGTACCAGATTCTAAGGTGAAGTCCTAAAAAACATAATATCGAATTTCATTGGCAATTCATCGTTATTTTTTAATTTTAAAACTGTTTTAATGTACTATGTACATGCACAGGCATGTATTAAGGGCCAACTTTATGAATTCTTTTTCTTATGAATGTTCAAAAAATTTTAAACAGTCATACAACTCTTTTTTGTTTCAATGGCACTAGAGGTTTTACCATCCGACAGGATGCGCACTATTTCAAATACGCCTTGTATATGTTATATTCTCATATATTGTATAAATGCTACCGTAATTTATAAAAAAATTCATTTAAAAAATATAAATTCTTAAATTTACATAATTATATGTCACCGGATGTCAATAACAGAACCGAACTCCCACTACAATATGTATACATAATATATGTATAGTTATAGTAAATGAAGATAATTAATTGAACATAAGAGAATTTGTGTTACGATTCTGAATAACTCGTTTCACGTTTTATATTCACAAATGGTAGTCACTTACTTAGTAATGCTAAGAATTTAAATTTTAATATTGTTAAATATGCCATTTCGACTCTATTACCAGCACCAAATTCCGAACTCTGGTTTTAAGTAAACAAAGTAATAAACTTTTATTTTCTTTGTGTTTACTGAGTGCGTCACAATATTGTTTTATTTAAGTTAATTTTGTCCTTCAATAAGTTAATCAATTAAAATACTTAACAGGAGTATAACAACAGTTGTTTTTCTTATTTTACAATAAAACACAGATAAGTATTAATTATTATAATTAATTCAATTATTAATAGTCGTTATTATGTTGGATGTTTGGTATTTTATTGTTACGCATCAGTTATGAATTACTACTCGGCGTTAAACTGTTTATACGAAATCTATTATGATCGATCTGAACTATAGGCGAGGAAATTTAACAATAAGTTTCTACTTTTCTTGGGAGTACAGGTATTGAGATGCAGTTTTTTGGATTAACTTCTTAAATGTGTTAAAAAAAGTTAATTAAGTCGTTTGCATTTATATAAAAAATTTGATATTTTATGTCAAATTAACCTAAAAATCTCTTCTTGGTGCTTTTTGGGATCAGTGATTACGAATATAATAATCAAGATTTGAGTCACATGTTTCAAAATGCACTTTATATGCATTTTATACAAAAGCGAAACCGTTTCATTAAAAATAGCCAAAATGCTATACAAAGAGATTTTTGAGATCACTGACAACAGGTTTGATGATTAAAAATTCGCTTAAGCCACTCGAAATGCATTATTTCTGCATTTCATGTACTTCTTTTTGTATGCATCTTTGGAAGTAATATTAAAATCTTATTTATAATGACTCAAAAATAATTACTTTGGGATTTTTGAAGGCACTGATCACGAATATGACAATAAAAAAGTGATATGACGTCTTCGACAAATAATATTCATTGCATCTTGTACACTTCTTATAGGCATTTTTTATAAAAGCGAAGCATTTTTATTTAAAGTAGCAACAAAAGCGTTCCTGGGGATTTAAAACAATGTTTTATTTATCATATTCATCATAACCGACCTTTAAAGATTTTCGTACCTGAATTTGTACATTCTGTTGTCATATTCCTGTAACTTTAAAGGATGTGTTATATATAAAATCAACTTAGAATTTTCTCCTGATTATAGATACATAAATCGGTATTTCGATATCTCGAATAGTTTTCGAGATCATTGATATCGAAAATGGCAATTTTTTTTAAATTTTGTCATGATCATGCCTGCATTTTCACTGATTTAATTTATTTAAACGCATTGTTTTTCAATAAAAAAGCGACTGAGTTTTAAACTAGTTTTAAGAAAATATCGATTTTTTTCTATGACAGATTTCGCCATTCGAAAGAGCACACAATTTCCTTTCGATCACTATTTGGATGCCCAGATTGCTCTTATCTACTAGGTGCTATGATCTCTTCAAATTGAGAAATGTAGTTTCAAAGAATAATTATCAACTTTCAGGCACCCAAAACATTGAAATTTTTATAGTGGACATATAGTTTTTATTGTCAAAAGTCGACGCATTTTAACAGCTTTTGCTTTTTAAAATCAGTTTTCCCCTTTAGGAAATATTGAAAATTAACTAAGGAACGTCGCGAAAACCATAGTCCGGGAGGTCGAACACAGCTGGACACCCGCGCTCGCATATAGCGGCTAATGGGGATTTTATGCGACTGCGAATTAATCCTCAATTCTCAATCTCTCCCAAAGATCAAGACAGATAGTTTTTGAGATGTTAAACATAATTTCCAAGAAACCAAACATTTTCAAAGAATAGAAAAAAATCGATATTTCAAAAACAAAGTCAAGTATACCGATATGTTACCTAACATGTTTTGTCACTTTTTAGATGTAGAATTCACCATGTTTCTTTTGGACCGTCGAGTTCGGGACACACTCCATAGTATTCGTATATACTTTAAAGGAAGGGGGTGTCATTGTAAGTCAAAATCATGGTATTGTTATAAAACTCATTATTTATTAGCAACTAAACATGTAGAGAAAGTACAGTCAAACCTTGGATTGCGAGCATAATTTGTTTGGGAACGTGCTCCTAATCCAAATCACTCATATATCAAAGCGAATTTCCCCATTAGAAAAACGCTCGACATACAAAGACAAACCAGTGTATAGGTACTACTCGTATTGCTTGTTGATCAACGTTGAAATGCCACCGAAGGTGGCCGAGTATTTAGAGAACTTAAATCTCTCTTTAGCCTGGATAATGTGGATTGGTGGTTTTGGATTGCGTACTTCGTGTAGGTGTAAAATTCTTTGCTCGTCTTGCAAACCAAGTTACTCACAATCCAAGGTTTAACTGTATTTACAAGTACAAGTACAATATGTAAAATTTACCTTATATGCCTATATATAGATGTTATGTTAACGAGAATTTATTGTTCTGCAACTTCATCTCAGAGCACTGTACTCTAATACAACACTTTCCAAGTTATAAAACAAAGTTCCTTGAAAATGCTGATGGAAAATTTTATTTTTGAAAAAACTGCAATTTTTAAATTTGGATATCTATCGCAGATAGAAAAAGAATTATAGAATGAATTTTGTAGGAAACTTAGATAGCTACAATTTTGTATATAGTTACTTCTTTGTGAGGACCAGCCGTTTTCGAGATATGAGCGAAAAACAAAAAAAAACATATATTTCGCTCTGCGCATGCGCGTTTCTAACCTCGTAGGACTGAAGACTCTCGACACAATCATCCCTTAGCACACACTAACACATCACGAAATTAAAGAATTCTGTGTCTCGGATGCCGTCTAAAAACCTTTTTTGAGCGTTCGTTAGCTGGACGAAGTTTGCTTACTTCTACTACAAGCATTAAGAATAAGGTAAAATGAGATTTGAGAATACTAAACAATTGTTTTACATTAAGTATCAAATAATGATGTTTATTAAAATATTCTTTAGTTCACTCAAATGTCATTTTCCATTATTCTTAATGCTTATAGTAAACGTAAGGAAGCTCTGATCCTAATACATTAGTAAACCAAAACACGCTGTATATAATAATGTATAAAAATTAAAGAATATTTAAAAATAAAGTGGTCTGTACGGCACTATGTTGCCGCAAACCTCATTACGACGTACAGATGGGGATGCATATAGTACGTGTTACTATACAAAAAAAAGGCAAAGTTAATTAAAACAACATACAGTGTGTAAATAAAAAAAGGAATAATATTTATATTTTTTATATTATCGCTGTTTAGAAGAAAAGCTCGAACACGTCAATTTTATTTTTATAATCACGTGTGTATTACTCAAAACCTCGATATTATGACTTTAAATACCCCCAAATAAAAAAATCAAGTGGGGTGAGATCAGGAGATCTAACCGGCGATTCCATTGGGCCACGTCTTCCTATCCATCTATTAGGAAAGACTTCATCTAAGTATTCTCTAAAACGAAATGGTTAAAGCGGTGGTGCACCATCCTGTTGATACCAGGCATTAAAACATTAAAATTACAAGTTTAAAAATAAGGGGATTCCATTAAAAAAAAGTGGATGACGTCATAGTTCCCACAATAGTAAACTAAAAAATTAAAGTTAACGTCCTTAAATCCGGAGAAAAAAAATAAAATTGACGTGTCCGAGCTTTTCTTCCAAACAGCAATAATAGAAAAATATGAATATAATTCCCTACTTTATTCACACACTGTATTTAACTAAAAATCGGAAGAAATAAGTTCTATACAGGATGTGGAATTGATTTACACATCCTAGAGATTTACATGCTATATTACATACATAGGAGAAGTTTCGAAATCTTAAAAGACAAATTTAAAAAAGCGAGACTTTGTGATCTGTAAATTATTAAATCTATCACTTGAACAACTCTCTGCTTATCTTTTTGGTGGCATTTGCCTCTCAAATAAAGCAAAACAGTTCGGTACGCTAATAGATCTCAGGTTAATCAGAGTTTACTCGATTCATCTTACAAATAAAACACAAGAGTGGCCTTTTTGCGCAAGTTTACGTCTCAAAACTGATAAAATTCCCAATTTGTACACTGGTGCAGCTTATTCTGTTCTATAAAAAGTGAGTCTGTCTAGCAACTTTTACTATTCAATTACTTGTTTACCTAACTCTTGCTTATTTAAAGGTTTTTACGAAAAACATGCATATATGAATAATTCAATATTATACATTGTAGCCTGGTTCAAATTGTATATTCGAAGCTTTAGTAAAAATAATAATATTAAAAAATTTAATTATAATTCTTTTATTTAATTAATCTTCTTTGCTAGCATTTGACATTCTTGAACTCACACGACCCATGTCCATATAAAAATTGAAAACAATTGGGAATGTAAACAGTTTACTAAAATTACAGCTGAAATAGTTACTACAATTTAACAGTTTTGAATGTTTACAACCTTATTTGGGTTAGCAATTTTTACTAAATTTCTCGAGTAGAAAAGAGCGGGACACAGTGGTCACATTTTAAAAGAAATGAACATAACTACAGCCAATAAAAATTTATTTCCTGTTTTTTACTGTAAACACCAGCGGAGGTATGTGTGAAACAGTTCCAGTGAAGTAGAGTCGTAAAAAATCATTATGGAAAACATATAACACTTATTGTTTAAAAGTCTTCATGTATACCGGGGTACAGTGGTCATGATTTTGAGGCACAGTGGTGCTTTAAAATGCATCCCATACAGCACACGGACAGCCGATGGATGTTCATTGGACGTCCAAATTTTGGCGTACGGATGTCCAGTGGACGTTCGTTTGTCACCACTTTGGACATCCTACGGAAGTCCGTTACTGGATGTAATTTGTACCATTTTTTTGTACGTAATTTGGACATAATTCGGAAAATTTTTAGACATTCTTTAGACAGTTCTTGGACATACAGAGTTAATTTGGACATAATCTGGACGCCTTTGGGCATAATTTGTCCAGTGGACGTCCACTAACGGTCCAATTTACATTCATGGACGTCGAGACGAAATTTGGATGACAAATGGACGTCCAATGGACGGCCAGTGCTGTATGGGTAGGTTTATATATGTATATGCATATATACATGCATTAGTACTATACATATCTATGCAGATACCCATATACATACCTAGAAGGTATTCTTACATATAATACAAGAAACAAAAAATATTTGCTTTTTTATTAAATTATTTTATTATTTGTAATGTTATACAGGTACCTAATGAAGTTCGCCGAAATGCATGAAGGCTGAAGTTCTCTTATGTTAGTATGTTTACTTCAAGTTCAGGTGTGATATGTCTTGAGATAGACAGCCTGCTACTTGAAGAAGACTGCATCTGTTCGGTGATCGTGGCTGGTAGAAACTCGTCATTTCGAAATATATTTCTATTAAGAAGAAAGATGCCTATACATCCAAATTCTGATTTCGTGAATGCCAGAAGGTACGCATGTCCAAATATTTCTGCGACTTCATACAGTTATCCTTTTTCTATGATTTCACGATTTTCACGACTGACAAGCATTATCGTACAATCGTTTCAGCGGCCCATGCATAGTCTAAAGGCTGCAACCGGTGGCTGGTGTGAGGCAACAGAGTGAGTAAAATGATTCGATTTTTCTTAGGTAGTTTGATAACCTGTAGTGTGACATGAGAATCACGGTTGTCCATTGTAATAAGCGGTTTTGATTCTTTCGACGTCTTAGCATATTTAATAAAATGTCTCATCCAATACGCTATCAGTTCCAACAAGAGCACCTTTGATCATACGTTGCTTCTAATGCACTCGGGGAAATATCATGTAAGGTGAAATAGAATTGTCGACAGTACATAGTAATCTGAACTCTCCTTTCACTTTATAAGCGATAATTTTACTGACAACTTGAACAGTACTGAACTGAATATCTGAAGAACAGTATAATTTGGAGTCATTCTTGGTATGTTTTCTATTGTTGCGGTTTGCCAGTTTATATTCTTTTTTTCTGCATTTTGCAACATAGCGTGACAATGTCGTCTTAGGGATAGCGGTCTGAATTGCTGCCGCTTAAACAGACAAGCCACCTTGTAGAATATTCTTTACTGCTTCCATCATAGCATTTTCAATAGTCTTTCTTTGTCTGTTACGTTCTATTTTCCAAGATTCTGACACATAATAAGAAACATATTTCTTTTAGATTTCACTTTAAATCTAATAGAAGTTTAGGGGTCAGCTTGAATTCATTCTGTCGAGCAGTGACCACTGTGTCCCATATTTAATATGACTACTGTGTCCTCAAGTTAACCTAATTTTTATTTTAAAAATTATGGATACATGCAGTCTAATACCACATTTCTGTATTATTCTTTCATTATAAAACGCACTAATAAATGATCTTCTACTTGCCAGTACGTAATTGCAGTGCAAAGCAAAGTAGGACTATACAACAAAAAATTTACTAGCACTATAGGAGCATTTGCAGTTACTTAGATTTTCTACTTGTATAAAGTTACAAACAAGCAGGGTTTTTAAACTAATATTTTTTGAATTACTGAGGTATGAACACTATACCCCTATATCCACTGTGCCCCGCTCTCCCCTACTAAAAGTCGGTTTTTGTTTGGTTGTAAAATTATAGTATGGGTACATAACATAATAAAGAATGAATAATAAATGAATTAATTTCAGGAAGATCAATGGACTTCACGCTACGCGTGTTTCACATGTGGTATTCAGATGGTCGGAATGTCGGATTATCGTTGACAAAAACAATGCACACGCTTATGACAATTGGCCCTCGTACATATAGTAGTAGTTTCTTGAGCATATATCCAGTGCGGCACACATGACAAAGTACCACATAATTGACTTGCAGCTGCATATAAATTGACTGCATAGTCGAAAGAATTGGATAATTATGCAATCTGTGCACTGAGAATCATAAAGATTTACTCATTAATTCTCAATGTGAAAAAAACAGCGCATGCTGAAATGTCAAAAAAGGTTGCTACGTGAAAAAAATTTGTGATTGTTTTTTTTTCAATCTTGTACAGTTTTATAGTTAATTACATTTTTACATATGTACGTATTACAAATAATATGCATTTAAGCAGGTATTGCACGTGCTTAGATATCGATTATAGGTTTTTTTATTAGTTTTAGTTTCTTACTACTTTTGTTCAGCTACATTAAACATACAACATGATCATTAAAATGTAGGTAACATTCTGATAAAATCATTAAATGTCAACATCAAAATCGTGAATTTTTAATATTTAAATCAAGGATTGATGATGATTACTGCCAAATAAGAATAGTAAGAATCAATATCTTTTGTCAAAAAAAAGCTGGAAAGGATCGTGAATTTATAGAATCCCATTCAAAGCACAGTTTATGGAAATCTAACTTGCAAAGTTAATTAATTTACAGTTGTAATTAAAATTATAACGATAGGATCGCTCAAAATAGTCAGAATTCATCTTTCATGTTTATGAATAACGTAAGAAGAGGGTGTGCATGTGTGTGTGGGGGGGTGGTAACAACCTGAAAGAATTATTAAATTTCAATTAATTTATTCATATCAAGTATACCTACAGACAGATTTGTGCTTCTCTCCAATGAGATATGTATCAAGTAATTAAATTCAAATGAAGTTTTGCTATAAAATTCAGATTAAGACTCTGATCAGACTAAAACATGGAATCTGTTCTAGCTACTGCTCCTGAACCGCCTTCTTACTGACGTGCAACTGTGGTTGGCGATTTCTGTTAAGAGCGTTCAAAATGATTTTTCTTTCATATTTGTTACTCAATTTTCTGGAAGGAAAGCGAAAGCAAGAATCGTCATCACATTTTTAACAATTCTTAGACTGAATATACATTTTGGTCTTTTCCATGTTTATCATTCTGTTTTTACTTTAGATAAGTAATTCAAATATAATTGCTCTCTAATTGTGGAAAAGACTAAAAGCTTTTCTATATATTTTCCGACCCCCTAAAGAGGTTATATTACATATCTACAAGACATTGTATACCCATGGTTCCAGAATTAGGTTCGGACAGGCAAGACCATATCTTCAAATGTCTAGGTATTTGAACTTCTGCGTGCCTATCGAGCTATTCAAACTGCTCACACTTGTTTGAGTTGTCAGAGCTTTCCAGTCCGGTTTATCGATTATGATCAGATAGATTTGTTCAGCAAGTTAAGTTATTTGGGCCTTTAAAGTTTTCTTTTACAAACAATTACTTTTTCTACAGTCTTTTCAGTTATAGAAAGAAAGGTAGCAAAACCATGTCTAAAACACAAGAAGAGGAAAAGAAGCCAAAACGCATTTTTGCACCCAAGTCTATTAATAAAGATTGGTGGAAATGACTAGTTGTTTTTATTCCAATGACTTGAGCTAAATAGTCTTGAATTTTCAATTTTGTAGAAAATTCGAGCACCAAGAATTTACACATACAGAGTCTCCCAGAAAAGGAAGAACGTCTGTATTCTTTTTTTGTTCTGCTTGCTGGATCTAGTTGAGAGAGCTAGCCAATGTAGGCAAATATAGCTCGTTCTTCGAGCAAGTGCGGAAGTACAGCTGAAATAGGAAACCTAAGTGTTCCGTGTTTATATAGCAATGTTATCTATTTTAAGCTCATCATCATACCTGATAAATAAGCTTCAGAACTTAACATGATGCTTTTTAAAAATGTAGTATCATTTTTATGCTTGAAATATTGAAAACAATAGTAAACAACCAAAACAACATAAGATTGTTAACAAAAGTAGTTATTCGCAATTTGTTAATGTTTTGGTTTTTTATCAAAGCGCTCACAGACCAATTAACTAACAAGTGCTACATCCTGTAATGACTAATGACTAATGATATTGTTTCTAATTTAAAAGCTAAAATACAAAACTTAAGAAGTCATACCGTGAATACCTACCGCTTGAAAAATGGAATACCTGTAATGTTTTATGTAGATTCCCTGTTCAATTCGTTATCCTTATCACTGTATCGAGACGGTTTGTTGCGTATTTTTATGAAAAAGAACCTGAGATAGATAAAATTTTGCAGCTGGAGTTCGCTGTGAATTAAAGTTATACATTTATAGTTTACTGTAGCGTGTTAGTTTAGAGATAAGAGAAGGTAGCAGTTGGGCTACAGGTCTATAAATAGAAAAATAGGTTAAACCATTTTCTCTTAAAAAATGGTGTGGCAGTTGTAATGTATTAGATTTTAATTGCTTTAGAAAAGTAGGGTAACATTTACGATTAGTTTACGATAACACTAACAACGGCAGTAGTATATGCAGTGCATATTATTCATTTTAAGACTAATTATTGTAAATATCTGGTAAATAAATGAAGATAATAGAAAATGCATCAGTTTATACAAGGTGTCCCACTCAAGTTTTTTTTTTCATAACATTCTCTTGTACATAGTGTTACACAGACGTGTGCACTTTTCGTATTTAAATACCTTGCTACTGCTATTCTTACATATTATTTTAATTCCTCAAGAGTCAAATCAAGGAAAAAACAATACAAGAAACTAAACAAATTATTTGATAGATAACATGTTTTGAAACGTTATAAAACTGCATTTTATTATTATTCCTTTTGGTTTCCTTTACCATCAGATTGGTTTACGCAATTAACGCTACAATCGTGCTGGGTTTATTCAAATTTACTATTAACTAGGGTTGCAACATTTCTAGTTTAAATTGTATAATTAGCTCGTTACTGTTAATAATTGATATTTTCTTTCAGTTTCGTGTTGTACCAAGTGCGTGCACGCGCATTATTCTTTTCCTCAATATAACGGCACACACTGCCTAGTACGCTTAATATAGATTATAGATTTTTCAAATTAATTATCGGGAACACATTCACTGCTTTATTGCATGAATAAACCATAAAACAGTTTTAATTAAAACTTCGTACAATCAAATACCCCAACATAAAATGCTGCCCTAACTCGGGACATTTTGAAACTTTTCATTCTACGAGGTTGGCACTAGTCAGCTGGTGTTGAATAGTTGAAAGCTGGGTTATGTTTTAGTTGTGAGTTAAAGAATGTTTTAGTTCAATTTTATGTTTGTTTGGTAAAAGATTTAATAGGGTAGGATTGTTTAAAGTTTTTTTTCAAAAACAGGTAAATATTTTCATGGAACTAACTATACAGTGTGTTCAGCGAGGAACGGGACAGCGCGATATCTCGGGAACGGATGCAGATTTTAAAATTTTGAAAACCTTGTTATAAATGTAAGGTAGGAGCACATATCTTGTGATAAAAAGAGTTTTAAATTAAATGCGTTACCGCCAGGTGGCGCTACCTAGCTTAGTTTTTTAAATGGAATACCCTACTTTTTATTCGATTTTTGGAATTTGCAACATATTTGTGATAACTTTCCTTATAAGTGCTACCGACCTATGTGATTTACTTTTCGGAAAATAATAATTTTTATAAATTTAACTCAAAGATGTAAAAGATTGTATTCTGTAGAGATAATAAGCAAATTCTTCTACTGTAACGGGAAAATGCCCAAAAGTATGCACAAGTCCCGTATAAGCCAGATATCGGTAGATGTTCAAGCCCATAGCTCATGTCGAAGACGGGAGTAGGTTCCAAAATAGTAAATAACCCAGGCTTTGATGATCTTACCTGAGCCTAAAACTTAGCTTTTAGCTGAAAAGCCTAAAAGAGATACCAAAAGGGCGCCAGGAGACAGTGCCACACAAAACGATGTAATTCGTCGACCTGTCCCCACACCGACGAACACGCTGTATATAGGGTCCACCCAAAATACCACCCTGCAGATAAACACTTCAAAATTGTGTCCGGAGACTAAATTGTATTCTCTTTTACTTACCAAGAAACCTTTGTTGGTTCCGCAACTTAAAATAAAATAAACTTAATAAATCTCCAGCCTCTCTCTCGTTTCTCAAAACTATAAACAAAGCTTTATTCACAAAATCAAATATTATGCGGTTTGCTAGAAGCCAAGGTCCATCATCACGGCACCTAAATAAGCTTATAAAACAAAAACAAACTCCTAGAAATAAAAGCACAAAAGTTAAACTACATGAATTTATTATTATGCTTTGAAATCGAGTAAAATAAGTATTCACAAAAAGGTTCAAAATGATATGGTTGATCGAAGAAATTATTACTTTACAAATATCAAATAAAAGAATGACAATTACTACATAAAAATTAGGTCTGAAGGACCCGTCAAATAAATGCGTTTAGAAATCATTAAATCGCAAAATACTTATTGTATTAAACCCCTCTAAACAAACAAAATTGAACATGATTTAAAACTATTAATAAATTTAGAAGATATGAACTTGTATTACTTCAAACAAAAAGAAAACGTTCAAAAGATTACTATAGAACCTATTGTTTTCCCTAGATTTTTCCGGAAAGAATACACTATAAAGATACTTTTCTAACATTAAAATAAACCAAACATTATCGTCACAGAGTGGGCAGTGGTCGTCTGCAGCTACTCCTATCCAGTAGAAGTGGGCCTGTAGGTAATCATGCCCCGTGGTCCTGGATAAGAGGCCTCGGTCGTACAGTCTTGTCCATCTCTTCACTTTTAAAACTTCCTAGTGATTTCTTAACCAGAGCGGGATTGTGCTACCAATCAGGGCACGAACAATTGACAGGTACACCAGGTAAACGGGCTACAGCATATCAGCACCTTCTTTGGCAAGGTTATCGGCGCGTTACAGCCAATTTCAATGATTTGAAATCAACTGTACCACTATTTTCTGAGTTGTGCATAGTATAGCGAGCTTCTGACGACAAAAGAGCACCAGGACGTTATCTGTGTTCCGGTTACAGCACACTGTCAAAATTGCAGACTGGAAGTCTACCAGAAACGCGAAGTTCTTTGTATTGTTGAGGACTCTCCCCACAGCTTCTGACACGACCAGCACCTCTCCGTCAAAATTGCCGCACAGGGATCCCACAGCTACTGCGCCTTCAAAAAGGGCCTTTATAGAATTCGGCTCCGTGTGGTCTGATTCGGGTTTGGAGAATTCGTCCGTGCATATTCAGAGCCAAGAAGCTTCCGGGTAGAACTCATTAATGGCTTGCAGAGACAGTTGTCTCATTTCCGCATCAAGAGCATCTCCTTTGCTAGAATTCAAGCCAGGAATCTTGAGGCGAATCTCAGGAAGATAGAGATTTCTGCTTGTGGACGTCGGCGGAGGCTCTGGATCTCCTAGATCAATGTCATGTCTTTGGGCCAGTTGCTTGCGTTTTTAGTCTCTCGGAAACTGCCCAATAATCATTCTAGCACTGTTGAAGCGGCGGTTTCTCTCTCAGAACTTTAGGAGTGTTCTATCCCTACGGACGTGCAGGGGCTCCGCGCCAGCTTGGAGTTCCATAGCAGGTATCTGTGTTATAATCCTAAGAGCGGTGTTCTGAACAATGTTGAGACGGTTTAGACTAGAGTCGCTTGCCAGCAGCATGGTTTCACTGCCGTACTCCATAACTAGGCGTACATAAGTTTTATGGCAATTTCAAGCACGTCTTGATTTGTTAGTTAGTAGGCTTAACCTTTTAGTTCTTTTTTTGACAGCGTTAGCAATATGAGCACCGCAGGAAGATTTCCGGTTGAGAGTGACACCTAAGTAGGTTGAGAGATCCTCTTCCTTTAAAACTGCATTTGAGTATTTGAGCTGGTAGTACCTGCGAGTATTTGACATAGAGAACGTTTGATAGAAAATCTTTTCTGTGTTTACTACCATTTTGTTTCTGTTTGCCCTTTATTGCAGTTTTGACAAAGCTAGATTTATCGCCTGCTCCAGATCGCTATGGTTGCTGCTGGTCGCCCAGATTATTAGTTCGTCGGCGTACAGGAGGACAGCTATGACGTCGTTAATCATAATATTGAAAAGAATGAAACTTACAACGCCCCCTTGTGGCAGGCCCTGTCGTTGTAACTTATACTTTGACTCTTAAATGACTTTGAGAGAGGTAATGACGGATCCACCCGAGCAGGTTTCCTGAAACTCTGGACTCGATCAGTTTATGCATTACCATCTACCTTCAAACTTTGTGGCATGCGACCTTAAAGTTCACGAGAACCACAAGCGTAGAAATCTTTCTGTAGATGTTTTAATCTATTCCCAATAATATCTGGAATCTCGTTAAACTTTTAATGCAATTCTAAATTTTTTGTTACACATTATAAGAATTATTTGCAATTGTGTGAGTTCTTACTTTAAAGTTCTTTCATCTTTTACAAATTGTCCCTTCATCTTCATTCAAGCCTGAAGATTTGTTTTATTTACAAAAATCGTGAAAAAGGAAACTATATCACGAAACAAACCAAGATTGAGTTCTGCATATTAAGATGGATGATACTAAATTGTTTGTATTTGTATTTATCAAATAGACGTTTGTAAATATTTTCTTGGAAATTAAAATTTTTAAAATACAAGCGATGCGTTTCTAAACTTTATGAAACAGAAAGAGTTAATGCAAGTCCAACAACAAATTTGTAATTTACAAATATTTATTTCTAACAACACATTACAAGTTTTTATTATATGAAACAGAAATTTGTATTTACATTTGTTATAGTTTTAGGAAACGGAGCTCTAAAAATGTCATAAACTGTTTTATCTCATTCAGCAATTCTTATTTCATTGTCGAAGTTATTTGTAGCAGTCAGAAAATATTGACATTTTCAATGCGTATTACTATGCGTGACTCACAAAATAAACCTAGAAAAATAACTCTGGCTGTAATAATCCCTTGTTTCACCCCAGCATACATAATTTAATTAATTTCTGGCGCCTATGCCCATATATCTAACGTATTACATATCGTTGTTCGTTTATGATGCATTATGCTCTTTCCATTCTAGTATTAAATAATAAACGAATGTAGCTTTAACATGAATAGTTATTAATTATTATTTTTATGCGTGCAACAATATTGTCGTTTTAATAATTAAAAAGAATTTTAAATGATGCAATTAAGAAATGTAATTGAAACATTTTCTACTAATAAGTATTTTACAAACAACAAATACTGATTTTCTTGATAAAATATACACTGCATGTCAACTTTAATAACATTATATTGAAGTAAACAAAGAGCATCAGAACAAATACTTTATAATATTTTCGAGAAGAGTTAGTACACTCATATCTAACAGGACCTCTACATTTGCAAAATTACGTTAGAACAATTTACATGTAGTTCATACAAAATTTCTATAATCTTTATAACATTGCGATGGCATATCAAGCCAAAGCAACCATAAATAATAAAAACTATTTTAACACTGTTAAAGGATTTTCTGATAAAATGTTCTTGTTTTCATTATTTAACAGTCTCTTGATAACTTGATAACCTAAAGTTTTCAATTTGCTTAAAATATCAAATTTTAAGAATGCAAATTGAATTTTTAAATTAATCAGAATTTTAAATTAAATCATTAATATTTCTAAGTGCTGTGGCTTATTTAAGTATTTACATTTTATATTAAGCTAATTAATTTTTAGAATGTTCTTATGGATTAAATTCCTTAGCAAATTGATTTGCATATGATATGATTAGTCACAGCTTTCATTATGGAGTGGTTCCTTATCAATGTTTACATTCATCGAAATAATGACCTTTTTAGCACGTATTATTGAAAAATAAAATGCTAGAGCAATTTGATTGAAAGCATTTGAATCGGCTGAAAAATTCAATTGCAAGCTTTTTCTAGAAGCAAATCGAGTAATTTAAAGCTATTCTTGTGGAGTTTTAGGAACATAGAATTATTGAATGCCAATTATGCAATCTTCGACAGGGGACAGGAACAAATATAAATGAAATTGATAATAGTTCACTTTTATAATATACAAAATCCAAATAAACGAATTTGTATATGTTTTTTTAGTTTAATAAAATCTCCACAACATGTACGCCTTTTATTGCCTAAGCTAAGATTTATAATGTCTGTTTAGAGCAAGGGTACAGAATAGAGATACGCTGTATCTCTATTCTGGCAAAGGTGGGCAAACTTGGTCCTCGAGCGTATTCACATAAGGCCTGGTTTGAAAAGAATTTACACATCTTTTAAGCTTGTTTTCTCATTTATGTACCATTTTAAAATAGCAAGCTATACCCACGATAAGTAATCATAGTAAACGTTTGTTTTTGTAGTTGTTGAATGCAAACAGTATTCATTTGTTATAAAAATGTCAACACGAGAAATTGAAGTGCGAAACAAAATTGTGGAATTTTACTTTGAAAATCCTAGTGTTTCATTTTTTAAGATAGCTAAAAGTGTGTGATGTTATAAAAAACCGTATACAATGCCATAAAGAAGTTCCTTAATTCCAAATGTTTACAAAGAAAGTCCGGGAGTGGAGGAAAAAGAGGATCCAATAACAAAAGCACTCGATGTCGGAGAGGGATATCGCCAAAAAATGTTACACTAGCAGATCAGTGGTAACTAGAACTAAAATAAATCACAATATTAGAATCTAAGTTAAGAAAAAAGTGCCCAAGAGATCATCACAACAATATTAAAGTAGCAATACGGTGATCCTGAAAGCTATACCAAAAACAGTTAAACAGAATACATGTTATGATATACATCAAAACAGATTTTGCTACAATCGCTGGAAAACAATTTTACAGTGCCTATCCAAGAGAGGTTCTAAATGAGTCGCAAACATCAAATGCTATTGAGAAATTTGATGCGAAGAAACTCATATGGCAAGCGATTTGTCAGTGTGGCAAACGTAATGACATTTTTGTGGCTAAGCACTGATGTGTACATTAACGAATGCTTGAAAAAAAAGGTTACTTTCTCTATTAAAAAAGCGCACTTTATCTACACTGTCCTACCGCGATTTAGCCCCTGCGCACTGTTCTATTATTACACAGAAATGGCTGCAAGATAATAATATGTGTCTTATGTGCCCAAAGACACGACCCGCCAAATGTACCAGAACTAAGACCCACCGAGCGATACTGGCCTGTACTTAAAGCAAATGTAAGGAAAGATGGACTAACAACAAAATTAGATGAGATTTCTCTAAAACTGTTAAAAAAGTGAGGGGTAGAATTTCATCTGATGTGCAAAATTTGAGATTAGAGAATTTTCTAGGAAGGCTTTAAAAACATAATTATCTGCAGAACACATCTATTACTTGTCCAAAGCTAGATTTTTTTAGTTAACTTTTTGCTCGAAACTTTTTCTGATAAATTTGCCTTTATGCCCAGACAAACCTTGTACCTGCAGTACTTTCCATCATCAAACTTCAACTGGAGCCACGCCGAGTGACTTATCTATACCATGCATATATCAAACCACAATCCGTGGAGTGCCTGTTTATCCTACTGGCGTTATTTTGTTTGTTGATGGATCTAAAGATAACATATGGTGTAGGCAGGGCATACACCGTTCACGATGTTTCTGGGTCGTATATGGCTGTGGCAGAATGACAGTTTGAGTATTGTAAACTGGGTGGTTTATCTAATAGCTCGGTTTATAAAATCTTATGGATGCTTAATGTACTTTAAGGTTATGATTTTATAACAGTTTGACCTCACGCTGTTGCCTTTTTTTTGTAAATCTGTAAATCGATTACGCTAAAAGATTGTTTCACAAAGATTTCTATTTATTTATATTTATAAATCAAAGTTTTATGTTTTTATTTATAATCTTTGGCATTCTTCTTAATTGGCATTAATACATGCAAAATGTAAAAAAAGTTGATCTTCTTTTAACAAAGCAAAACTAATCGGTACTAAACTACTAAAAGTTTCAAGAAAAAAGAAAGCAACACTTCCAACTTAACAAAATGAAAGCATGGCCTGTTACGACCCAGAAACATCGTGAACGTTGTATTGATGAGTAACTGATATTAATGTACCATACATTACTTTATGGTAAGTGGTGTAAAGGTTGTAAGCAGATGTTGAAAGTTAAACTTGGGCTTTTAATTGAAATAGTGGAGTATTAGAGTGTGCTGGTATATTCCAGCCTCTTTCAGATTTATCAACCAAGAAACTTTCGCGCTAAGCTTGTAAACTTGATAGCAGGCCAGTCGGAGTATCCTGCGACGAGCTTCCTACTGTTGGTTAATAATTAACAATACAGATACCAAAACATAATTTTTTCTGCTGCTTTTTCTAATTCTGCCATAGGCCCCAAATATCTATAGCCGGCCCTGCTAGTATGCATTTGCGCATGTCGGTGGGAGAATACTAATAGCGGCTGCCTCATAATTCCAGACAGATTTGATTCTCCAAGGCGCTTTCCTTTAGGGTACTATCGGAATGTCTGAAACTAGATCTTATAGGGTAGAATTTAATTCTTTAGCACCGAAGATTCTGAATGCGGTGTCGGTAGAAGCTAAATTATGAAAAATGAACAAAACCAAAAAAAAATATGAAACCTTGGGAGGTTTCAGCTCAGATGACAATGTTGTAGATAATTTTTCGAAACACTTCAACGAGATGTCGGCAGTAGGATAAAAATCTGGGCATTATTCTTCTGAAGTGTGATAGAACCGTACCTTTAGAAATTTTTGAAAAACCTTTCGTATATTAGGCGTTATCAAAAACACATTTAGGGGTGAATGACCTACTGACGTCAGTCGGTGTAGAATCACAAAAGAAGACCTACCAGAACATTAAAAAGTACAATGTAGAGATAAAAGGAAAAAAGTCTCAATAATTTCTGTTAGGTTTTAATAAATGTTTTTCATGCTGGAGTCAAATATTAGCAACAGAGGGACTCGTTAAAATTTTAGTAGTTAGACCAAAGATTTGCAGAAACGACCGATAGAGGCTTTCTTGTCTCAGGTTATGATATCAATCGTTCATAAACTTCATAATGTGGCTAAAGAAAGCAAGATTTTAATGGATCTAACAGTAGAAGGAATGTACATCGTTTTAGAGTGTTGTTCATTACGTTAATGATGCATTAAAGATGGTTAACTTCAAATGAGGCTTTCAGAGATGATGATGATGATAATACAGTTTGCTTACTTTCAAAAGCATAGCTTCTTGCCATGAGTATAATACAGTACCCTCCTCAAACATAAAATTAGAAGATTAATACAATTATGACAACCTTAACAAGGGAATCATTTTGAATTTCTCTTCGTTCTGAAAAGGGGAATTTTTCCTTTTTTGAAAAACACGCTAGTCCCAAATTAATAAGAAGATAATTGGATATTAATATTTTTCTAGTAAATCTCTAGGTGAATTGTATATTATTCATCTCTACACCCTGTGTAATATATTGGGCTTAGTGTTTCCTTTCTTAGCTCCCTAAAGTCATCAACAGCAGTTTTCTAAATCTATTTTGGATTACTACTACAAAAGATTTTATAGTAATGTAGATCGAAGTATTTTTAGTTTTTGGATTTACCTACCTTACCATCAAATTATAAAATCAATGCTGAGAAAAACCAAACATTTCAAGAAAAGTCTAAAACCGCAAAACCGCAAACTGTTTTTGCCTGTTAATTTACTTATTAAATGTGAGAATTAAAAATTAAAATTCATTTTTTAATTAAACATGTAAATGGCCTTTGAATTATTCGAACAAACAGTTAATATAAAACTTTAATTCAATAATAACCTTCTACTAAACAGCTAAGTATTTACCTTCGTAGGTTAAGCAATTCAAAATGATAACATACTGTTGCGTGACTAATCATCTGGTGCACATCAATAAGATTTTAATAGCGTATTTCCTAATTATTAATTAATATTTGTAAGAAATTGTACAAAAAAGGAAATGGTATTTCTGAAATACCTAAAACAAATATCCCTACGGTTTCCAAATAGTTATAGTTTCAATGCATATATTTCTGACCCTACTATATCCTTTTAAAATGATTTCAATTTCATCAGTTGATTGGCAAACTGAAAAATCAATTTTTACACCTAGTGATTGATTTAGAATCGAATAGCTACTAAAGTTATTCTTATTAGACGAAGGAGCTATGCCACTAATTCTAATAATAGATACTGTGATCGGAACTATTTTAAGAAATTGTTTATTTCCGCTATAGGAAATTTCCTGTTCGTTTGGTAAATACATTGAACCTGAAAATTTAATTATATCAAAACTTTAAGAACTAGAAAATTATATTAATATTCTATTTTTAGATCATTTGCGTTATAACAGAAAACTAAAAAAAAAACTTTTCCAAAAGGTTTTTCAGGCGAGAATTATGTCTAGCAACATTTTTCCATGAAATGAATTAAGTCATTAATATCTATCAAAATTATATAATTAGATACAGAAACCCTAAGAAATTTTGCTAACTGTCAGTTTTCCAACCACTAATTTAAAAATCAACGACTTTAGGAACAGGACTGGCTTTTCATATAGCAATAAGGGGCTGGAACCCCCCTCATGAGAATTTCTTTAGGTAACTGCAGTTAGTTTGATTTAATCTTTTAAGAAACTTGGGAGGGTTTATTATGCCAAAATAATTCATGTCAAGCCAGATCTTAAGAACATATGTTTTGGTTATATCCAGTTCTCAGCAATAATTACATATATTTTTATTGTTCTAATTGTTATATTTAGATTATTAAAATAATAATGCCTAAGAATTAATACAAAAATCTAGAATGGATAAACTATTGACAGGAAATTAATTGAATGTAAGTTGTAATTTAATTTTTCCCGTTCGTTGCAGACCACTACTGTTTTGGAATTCAAGCACGAATTTATTTGTCTTCTAACAGTTTGTAAAAACCTTTTGGAAACTTGTGGCATACGCTTGAAACTCAATTTCAATGTTTACGTCTACTGATGACCAACGAAAATACTCAGATTTTTATTTTATTTAATTTACATACAAATATCAAAACAAGTTTCTATGCAAGTACACCAAATTAACTGAAAGCAGCCAAGTCAAAATCGTGAGTACGTAGAAGTATTAAAATTAAAAGTTTACTTTGAATGTAACGACGCAAATATACAGTACACTATTGGAAGACAAGAAAGAGGAATTTTGAATGTCCTGTAACTAAGCCTTTCCAAGTTATACATACAATAAGCATTACATAGTTGGAAAAGTCAAATGGAAGTGCCAATAGAAAACAATGTTTTATATATACTCCACTGTTTGCAGATAATCAGGTGACATTAGGTTATTTGTGTGCTTGTTAGCGACTTCAATGGCGATTTTTGAATTGATATTTGATTTTGCCGACCAAACAGCCCAGAGTTCCTCAAAAGACCTGCCTTGTGAAAAACTCGGTATATTGCCATATCAGACCAAAACAAAACCTGTGTTTTTTTCCATAGTTCGATGTTGTTATCCAACGTCTTTCAAGCATTTCTTTGAGTAGATGTCATATTCCATGTTAGTTTGACAATTGTACGGCTTATAAACATCATACCCTTGCACGTGACAACTCGCTGCACTAAGAAAAAACAAAATCCAAGATTTTGCTTTTGGTTTTAGATTTATCTACACCAACTTGATTTTTCTACTTGAAAGATATGATTTCTAGAATTGTGATACGTAAAAACTCGTATTCAATCTTGAAACGTATTTACAAACAGGTATTGTTCTTTTTAACAATGATTCACAGTCATTTTTCTGTTGCTGAGAAATTCTAACAACTTACCCCCGTTCATACTAATAGATTGTGACCTGTCGCGTCCATAAACATCAGCGTGAATGTTCCTCTTTTTCTCTCCTTCGATTCAATCCAATTCAAAAACCTGTAACAGAAAAAACCGGAAAAAGAGGCCTAATCCCGTTACAGAATTTTGGAAGATGTTCAATCCCGTAGCTCGAAGCCGAGGACGGGGGGGGGGTCTAATTTAAACTTACCTCTAAGATAAAAGAAACAGCTTTCAAACTCACTAAAACTGTCAAGATAACTCAAAGATGGTAAAATCCTAAGGGTGCCAGAAGCTGAAGATCAAAATACAGACCGACACTCTGTATAAATGTGTTAGAAATATTACCACCCTGTATATAGGTACACTCAAGTTAGCATATAGGGCGATAGGTATTTATAACCCTGGACGTACTTGCAAACGGTGCTTTCCCAATAGATTTACCCGGGGAAAACTATCAGCTTATTTATTTTAAAACAGCACCTCCTTTATGGCTAGATTGGAGAACTATTATCAAATAACCACAAGATGGTTACGTTAATTACTTTCAACGGTTAGCAGCATCGGTTCCTGCAAGTGGGGTTTCTCCACCTAATGTCTTTAATCATAAAAGCCAAACAAAGTTAGTATTAATTAAACTATCTTCCTCTCTTTCCCAGAACTGGCTTACAATCCGTTCACAGGTAATAACATATCCTGAAAATCTTACAGATACCCACCAAGACACAATAAAACTAACCACTGTTTTACAATATCTGTTTATTCTTGTCCTGATTCAATGAAAAAAAAAGTGAGAAAGAAAAGAAAATAAAAAAATGTAAACAAACAATAATTCAGTAAATTATACACACATTCGTATAGCTATGTGCGTCCTAACTTATAAAACCTTTGAATCGAAAATCGGTAGGAAATAATAATTCGGAAATTTACAAGGTAATTTAACAAGATTAAAAATGTTCTCACATAAAATTATCTAATTTAATCATTTAAAATTAAAGTTAACTAGCTTTTTTGACACTAGATTATCTCTAAAGAAACAAAACAAACTCTGCAGAGTGAAACTAATATTTAAGTCCATCTCCAGAGGTTTCAAGACGTAATGTCGCATAAAATTATTAAAATTTGTATAAACAAAATAATTATTACAAAATAGAGAGCAGAAAGAAAATACAGAAAAGAAATAGCTTATCTTAATTACAATTCCTTTGGCGGCATCCAGCGCGGGAAAAGAGGGAGCGTCACCCGCAGCGTTTTGGCGGGAAAACCCACCCGACAGGCACTTCAACTTGCTAACCAAGCTTCATCTCAAGACAAAATATTGATTGACGTTCTCTAGATCTCCATTCTCTACCACACAACAGGTGTCACACAAACAATGGTCTTTAAGACTTAATAAAATTCTACTCTGACTTCCGTACGTCTAAAGTTGTTAGAAATGAATTCAAGAAGTCATGTACTCATATACAAGCAGAGCGCGTCTAGCACAATCTCGAATTATTTATTTTTGGTCACAAAGCTTAGCAAATAAATTGCTCACACAATAAGAAAGTTATCACGGCTAATATGCCGAACTTAATTAGGAGATCACACAATATCTGATCCGTTAAGACGACGTTTTTCTGGAATTTTTACAAGACTCTCTTGCATAATAAAATTCCCAACACCCAAAAGTTAAAACTACACAAAAAGAACTCGTATTAAGAAGTCGTTTTGTGCGCCTGCAAACGATGTTAACAGGACAAAGATCGAAGGGGAAGTTTGGTTTCGGAGCGCATTGCCTAGCGGTGGCCACCCTATCACATGACGACTCGAGCTAACACAAAACCCTTTCGCATTAACGAAGGATAAATACATGGGATCTGCTATTAGGAAGGGGGGATTTTACAAGCCAACGCGGCAGTGTAAATGGTACTGTCGCACCGCCACAAAGAAGAAATAATCCGTCGAAACTCTTTGTCGGTTTTACCGACGACAAAATCCTGTCGAAACATGAACTATCAGGCCTCGGCGCAGAAATATAATTTTATAAAGTAAAATAAACACCCGAATAAATGAATTTCTATTCAATAAAATAAACCAATGTAAATTTTATAATAGAAGAAAAAAGGAATAAACATCTACTTCCAAATTAAATTAAGGTAGAAGTGGAACATTTACGCGTTAATTCAAAATGACATTACAAACCGCGTTTTCCTTCCTCAAACTAGCTTGGAAGCACAGAAGAATCGCCTTCCGTACAAAGATGACATCAAAAACCACCAACTCAAGGAATAGTCATATCAAGATATCACGGCCGCAGTCAACATCTTGTCCTGCTGCTTTCCCTCTTCATCGTTCGAGTTGACTATACATATCAATTCGCGTTCGGTGAGTAATGCAGGAATTAATACCTTCGCGCTTCACCCACCAAATTTTTCCATAAATGGATGTACAAGGTCAGGAAAATTGATTGAAGTTTTTCAATAGATCCAGTTGCTTTCAAAAAACTTATATCAGTTTTTATCTTTATCACATTTTTTGAACTTCTTCTATTTGTTTCAACTGTATAAAGAGGTTGAACCTATAAAGTCTGCTGAATTAATTGCATGTACCTTTGCATTAGGCTTTACCCAAAACCTATTTTTTTCTTATCGTTAGTCAATACTTCGTGTTTTTTACTGCTAAAGACTAGGTCAAAAAATCTAATTGACAGAAAGAACTAAATTTGCGCATGCCCCGTTCCGAAGCGTTGTAGATAAGTTGAAATCTTTGTTGGATGGCAAAACAGCAAGTTATAAGTTGTAACTCTCTGAACTTTGTTTCGGTTATATAAAAGTTGTAGATGGGAATATAGTAGTAGTGATGCAGAGAGAATGATCAAAACTTTAAGAAAGAACGAGAGCTCATATGAATATGTGTCTGATTCCTTCATTTTTAAAAATCACCCATTGTCATTCTTTCATAGCCAGTTTTCGTGCATCTATTTAGTGTATGCGCTTTAAAAGAGTAACAAACAAAAAAACTATCACAGAAAGGTCATCTATACATATGGTTCAAAAATTTGGATAAGCTATAAGTAGGGCCTGGAATTATATGCAATTGCATGTTTTATTTGAAGCTATGCAGCCGCATCATGTTAAGATACCTTTACTGATCATACGAAATCTTACAATTCTACTAGGTTTTATAGTGCATATAAATGCATATATGAGGGGTTAGCGCATACAATGCAAGTAATTAAGTTTTTGTGCATTTTTCTTAAATTTTGGATATTTATAGTGCATATAAAACCGCCTTCTTATGTTTGCATCTTTTAAGTAAGTAAAGAAAGAAAAACATTTATTATTAAATGAGATTTTACAAGGAATATTTCATTCACTCTATTGCCATATCAAAATGTCGAAAATTGTTTAAAAACGTGAAATAGAAGCCCAATTACTATTTGTAACGACAAATTTTGTATTTTTAAAAAATTCAATAACGTATTTAGAAGGTCAAGGCATAGAACTTACAGAACCAATAAAATACACTAACAATGTTAACACTAGATTGAAAAACATAAATGGTGAATGTGGAAAATCATTCAAGACAAGTTAAATTCTGTTTTTACAAAAAACTCCAGGATATACATCTATGATGGCAATAACTGGAGTTATAAAGGGGCAAGAGAAGCATATAGCATTGCTACGAGAAAATATTATACAATTAATTCCAAAATACAAGTTTGCACCAATTACATCTACAGATATTAAAATATCATTTTCCTCATATAATGCAATAGTTACAGATCATCGGCATAGTTTATTAAATGAAAACATTGAAAAGTATATAGTGGGCTATTATAATAATTTTAGCAATTAATCTTCTATGTGGTTTTAGCCATGGAACCTTTTTTCTTGTTGACCGTTATCCATTCTT
>VTPC01090541.1:25399-56135 GCA_011009095.1 Ignelater luminosus | reverse complement strand
GAAATTCACAGACAGTGGTGATGAAAGCTAAAAGCATTTCTCAGACGTGAATATTGATTTTTCTAGGGGAAATAAATATTTATAATATTATGTTATAGCCGGTTCTATTTTAACTTCTGTCGAGACTCTAGGCTGCAACAGTTTTTGTAGAATTGAACAATTTTTGATAGAATTATTGTAGCGGAAGATATTGGAATAATATTTTTGGACGTTCCAAGGCAATTTATTCACAAAACGAGAAGAGATTTATAGCACATTTTGAAATAAAAGCTGTCAATACAATTGGTACAATCTTGAAGACTTTTCTTTTTGACCCAATAATACAGTGCTGTGACTTCCTATAATAATAATCGATCAAGGAGTTCTCGTTTAAAACTTTTACGCATAAACCATAAATGTAATAAGCCACAGCGCATTATTTTAGTTCATTTCTGCTTTTTTTGTTGTTAATGTGGTAATATCCTGTATACATAAACTTTGTATATTTCTTTACCAGCTGTAAAGTTGTATTTAGTAACACTACTAATACTGGTTTGGACTAATTCCTTTTTAACGTTAATCTTCAAATAAGATTGTGTTTAATTGAAAATAATTACAATATCAATATTGTCATTATAAATCCAAATACACGTTTTAGGGCCTGTTTCTTCACTTCTTGATAACTTTATCTGCAAGATAGAATCTATAGATACAATATCGTTTTAACAATGATTACCTTGGTATTTATTTATCCAGTACATAAATTATGAAAAGGTGAAGAGAACAAATTCAAACCAAATCACATTTTTATTAGGTTAAGCACCTTATCTAATTTCATCAAAACCTTCGGTTATTATTTTTATTATTTCACAACATAACCTATACGAAGGGTTCGTTAACAATATTATTATTCCACTTCCATGGCATTTTGGAACAATAAAATTACAAAAATTCAATTTCCCCTAACCCCATTCGTGACATTTAACAAAGCTTAAAATTTCCATTATAGGATGTCTAAGAAAGAAGCAAAAAAAGGCTGAATTGCATTAAAGGCTATTTAGATATAAATAGAAATTTAGCCCAGCAAGTTATTAAATTTGTTTTTCTACAAAAAGTGTGAATGAGAAGAAAAATGTCTCTCAAATTGTATATCTACTTGAATATTGATTACTAAAAATAGGGTGAATGACTTCATTGCGTAGCCGCGATAACATAAAAATGGTAAGTAGATACAGCTTTGTATAATAAATTTGCAAAATCCCTACAAAATGCCCCTATTGTTAGTCACGAGAGGAAGAGATGTATAAAAAAAGAAATAGACAATAATATAGTTTTATCCTAATTCTCTATGGAATTATGGAATTATCTAACTTTTTCCTTAAAACTATTTATCATTGTTATTGAATTGTATGGATAATAGGATAATACCAAAGAAAAAGGTTTTATTGTCTTATTTCCAAGGGCACTTTCATGGAAGCTTTATTAGAAATTCAACAATGTAGGTATTTCCATACAATTACTTTAAAGGGGATTAGAGGTGTACGTCGAATTATAGAACTGCCAGTTATGCCCCAGATACTATAGAATAAATTACAATGAGAATGAATGAATAAGTGTTTTTTAATTGTATTTTTATAGTTCGCACCCCGCTTTTATTCTAAATACGGCAACACTACCACCATCTTCTAATAAAAGCCATCATACACTAAACGAAAAGTATATGATTCTTTTTTGGAATCCCTTTTTTGAGTCTTCTGTTTTATCTCAGATTATGCAAATTCTACAATTGTTTGTTTTAATTCTCTACCAGACTGCAAATTTCTATTTTTTTCTCTGTTATTCGGAAAAAATTGTCTTTTAATCCATGAGACCTTATAGGTTTTCTTTTGCACAGATCGTGTAGACTTATCTCAGATGAAAACAAGTAAGCGAACTGTAAAGATTACTTCAGACAATTAAGTCTTACTAGTTTGAAGACCTTACGGATGATTACGATCTACGTAAACCTGGATTTAAACTCACGCCTTCTAAGCATAAGCGTGCATCTAAAATGGAACTTTTTCTAGTTGATAGATTCGATAAGGAAAACCAAAAAAAGATACTTTAGTAATAAAAGCTTCCCATTATAAACAAATTATGGTAAATCTTTTGGTCAAGTATCACGAACAGTGCCCAAAGATGAAAATCTCGCATACAGAAGAATTTCAAAGAGGTGTATGTATTGATCTGACTAGATTTGCTTATGTTATCACCAATTGAAAAAACTTTTTAGGAACTTGATGTACATTCAAAAACCGATACCAAGACGCTTTCTTTTGCATTGTCTCTGTTTCAGGTTCTAGTATATAAAAACTGTTTGTTATCACAAAAAAGCTCTTTATAACAGAATTTCGAATTACAATTTGTTCAATACCAACGAAAAAAACTCTATCTATTGATACTTGTAAATTCAATACCTTAACAATTTCGATATTTTTATATGAAAGCAGCTAAAGCTTAGGTCTCAGTTTTCAGGGTTTGACTATCTGTAAGTATCACGAACTATACGTAGAATCAGATAAAGAATTCTAAATAGAAGTTTCAGAACTACAGATATATGATATATATTCGAGTGGTGCTGCAACTCCTAAGCTCAAAAAGCTTCTGAAGGTTTATAATGTTCAATGCTAACAGTTTGGAACCTTTTACATAATAAAATAAATTCTTGGAAAATAGCTCATGCCTTTGATTTATTACCGATTTTATAAATTATCCCTCACTAAGGACTATAAACAACTATACCGCTAGAATTATCTCACTCTTCTTTGAAAATAGCTTATTCCGTCCGTTCATTTCACTAAAGAATTACAAACAACCATGCCGCTAGGATTATCTGGATCTGGATCTTTCCAGAAAACTTGTCGTTTCGTTGCTACCGGAAGTATCAACAATTTTTGAAAATGTAGATGATGTCTGCAACAATTTTAGTTCATTTTGAGTTCATTATATTGAGAGTACACAACTGTTCAGATTCGTGTGAAGAAGGTTTTTATCAGTTTATGAACATGCTTCGTCCTTGTGAAGATGCTAGGGGGAAATGCAACTGGACAAGAACATTGGAGATTCTAGTGGACACCACTAACAAGAAAGGTCTACGAGTCGCCATCAACTGTCAAGAAAATAATTCGTAATGTAAACGATAGTTTAAAAAGTAAAAACTGTGCAGATTCTATTAAAGTAAATAAATATTGAACTCACTAGAATTGCATATGCTACTATTCAAAGAATAATTTTTAGTCATATGCCAAAAACAAACAATTAAACGCTCCAGAACGCCATTTTCCCGGATTTTCCAGACTATGGGCATAGCGATTAAGGGAGTTATTTACAGAATATACAGTGAAGATATCATGCCAACTGTAATGAGATTAAAAGGAAAATTAAACGAGTTAGGCTATGACATAGCCCAAAGAGAGCTAAATCACAACCACAACAATCCCTAATTCAAATAAAAGAGACTTCGAGACAGTCCTGGATTGAAGTGGTAGATAAATGTTTGGAGATAAAGCATTTTAAAAATACGTGTTAATTCCAGCGATTGAGCTGCAGAATCATAAAACTCAAATACGATAAGTTCGAGTCATATTATTGATATATACGTGAGTATATAATTTAATTTTGTTTATTCTTTGCCTATCGAGTATTGATTTATAATACCTTGGAAATGGTAGCTATTAACAACCTCATAATGCCCTAGGGCATTATAAGCGGGCGTTCGACTATAATGCCCGTTAAATTAAAAACAGATTCTGTGGTTATTAAAACAGATCCACCATAAATAAAAAAAATTTTGAAATATAATCTTTATTGAAAACAAATTTATAAACACATAAAGATATCAAACTTTTTTTCCAAAATAAAAAGTACAATTTTCAAAAATTGAAAAAGAAATAGTTTCAAGCCTGATGTTGAACTCCTCAAAGTGTTGCATTCGAATTCCTCACTGTGTTGCATCCCAACATTTACTGACAAATTTTCTTTGTCGCTAACAAAATTAGCTATCATTTTAGCAATTCGGTTTTTTCTGTATTCCGCTGCAATACTAGTCTTCCACTTTCCATGCAACTTAAGACATTCGAATGAAGCACCAGCCTCAACAAAAAGCGTGGACGAGGTACGACGAAGAGAATGTTAGTATAGTCTTTCGGATTTTCCAAATTAAGATATTTGACAATGACACAAGGTACACTTCCCAGGATATTTCACATTCATCACTAGAACTACTTTATGCAGCAGGAAGGTATCATTTGGGGCTTGTTTTTATAAAAGCCAATACTTTTTCACCTTCCAAAACTTTATATTTCTTGGCAACTTATTCTTTTGATTTAACTTTAAGAAAGACAACCAATTGACTGAATGATGATATATTAATATTTTCTTTAACTAACTAACTAACAAACATACCAATTCCTGAAAAATCCATCATCACAGTCTCGCTAGCGATGTTCAGTTTATTTTTAATTTTGCACTGTAGAAAAAGTACTTTTGGCTTCACTGGTAAATTATCTTTAGCTTTTTCAGTTTTCTCTAAAATATGATGTGTAATTTTTTTGTTTCAATTTATAAGGATGAAGCGACGTTTAAAATAGACAACCCTTATAGCAACGGCAAAAATATTTCTGTAGTAACCGCATGGACATCATGTCAAAGCTCACTAATATTTAAGAAATACTAAGAAACGTACAATTTAAAGTTATTTTAATTTTTAAAATTATGAAAAAGAAAAACCTGTATGCACCACGGGCCTTACTAGATTGTAATGCCTCTCAGTCGACATCTATCGCCCTCCGGGTTTTATAGTCCCTAGGTACATAATAACTATTTCGATTCTATAGCCGCCCTAGCTCGTTTTACTTAATTATTAAATATCATACTTCATGCTAAATTTAGCAAATCAATAGCCATTCTCATTTATTTTCATAGATAAGAAGCGTTACCATCATTTATAATACTTTTTCGCTTGATAATGATGTGACTGATCACGATATTTTTAATCAAATTACCCGCGTAAATAAACACCGCGTTTAATTTTCCTATTATATGTATTATTACAAATAAATTTTCTTTTTTTGTTTCACATAAACAAAAGATATTTTTTTAAGAACTTGGAAATACCTTGTATAGTATGTAAGAAAGCTCTTAAAGATATCAATCATAATAATTCTCATCTCAAATATTAATTCCTTATAAGATATTACTACAGATGATTATCTGTATGTTACGAATTAGTTGAGATAGCTGAAGGATTTGTTAGTGCTGAAATCTGTTTTTTATCATAATAATTGACTTATTGAAGAAAATTGTCGATAGAGCAGTTAGGGAAAAATTCCAAGTTATATGTAAGCATTTTACATATTAGAAAACAAGAAATGGCTTCAAATCTAGTTGCAGTACCTGAAAATTGTTATTACAACAGGAATTTGGTCGCTGCAATACGATAGTTTCCATGACTATTATAATAATAGTTCACACTTTCCCACGCAGCCTACAAACTCTTTTAGATTTAGTAATCTCTACTTTAATCAGGATTCAAGTCAATTTTTTTATTGTTAAGATAAAAACAAATTCCTATTTACATAAACAGTCTCATGTAAACTGAACATAAAACAAAATCTTTTAACAAAATCAGCCGAATCCGTAGATATCCTTAATTGATAATCAATTTTACTTATTGCCATTACTATGTGACTAATTCCATCTATAGTTGTCTACGTAAAAACATAAGCTGTGACTGATACAGAATAAATAATGATCACGATTAGTGCAGGTGCAAAAAAATCATTAATTCTTTTAGGATCAGTATTGTTCTGACGGAAAAAATTATTTAGAAGCACCTAGCGTACCATCAAAAAAGTAACTGAATCTGCATAACCATGGAATGAAAAACGTACAATTCATTTTTTTTTTATTTTTCAAACTAGGTGTTACTGAACATCTAGTTATGTTTGTCACCCTGGCTTTTTTAGTTACATAAACAATGGAAGCTCTAATAATGTAACTGTTAAGCTGGCAGTGTGATCACATCTAAATCACATGTAAATCGTTAATTATATCCAAAGCATATTTAAGAATAACTTGCAATTTAAGAAAATTAACATGTAAACGTATTTTATAATATCTTCTTAAGCACAATTTGGATATAATTAACGATTTACTTACATAACCTACATTATGTGATGTGATGACAGTCAGCTTGACAGTGACATTATTTAGAGCCTCGATTGTTTTGTAACTAAAAGAACATAACTGCATGTTTAGAAACATGTAGTCTTCCCGAATTCAAATTTAATTGTACAAGTAAACATCACATGTGACGATAAACTATAATTTACTTGCAATAATAAAACAATAATGTTACAAGCAATATCTTTAAACTGCACAAACTAATAAACTTCTTAACAACGTACTAATAACACAACATGAACTTGAAACAAGAAATAAGCATACAAAGCCCATTAACAGCCCGCGCAAAAAGCCCGTGTTTGTTTTTATAACAAAGGAGGTAGTGTCTTCGACACCAACAAAGGAGATTGTGTCTCTTACATCGGTGATTGCAAATTCCATACAACTATTATAAATCATGCCAACGGGACAAATACATAAATAAATAAGTCTTTCATATCATAGGTTACGGAGATTCGGTCACTTTTTGATAACACGTTAGTATATTGTTTTTAATTCAGACCAATCGGATTGATATGGACTCGTAGTAAAATAATTAAAAAGTAAGTCACAAGTAACAAAGGCTCATTTTTTGGTTAATCTATACAGGGTATTTACTAAACGTGCCGCAAGAATTCAAGGGGTTATTCTTTAGGTTATTTTAAAATTTTTTGTTTTGTTTTCGGAAAGACGCTTTATTTCGAAGATACAGGGCGATAAAAGCTTTTCGAAAAAACCAATACTTTATTAATTCATATTACATGTAAAGATTCTTAATCTACAAAAACGGCTGCAAATAACTACCACCAGCTAAGATCCATGCATCCAATCTCCTCGTTACTGCCGAACTTTTTCAAAAATACCAGGGTTGTTTCTTATTGCATTACACCTCTCGATTATCCGATTTCTTAAATTTTCTTCATTTTCCAATGGAGTAGTGTACACTAATGTTTTCAAATGGCCCTATAAATAAAGATCCAAGGGATTTAATTCTGGGGATCGAGCAAGCCATAAGTGAGGTCCACCTCGACCAATCCAGCGATCTTCATATGTTGCGTTTAGAAACTCACCAGCAACCACTCTAAAATGAGCTGGTGCACCATCGTGCATAAATACTATTACATTTTTCGTTGCCAATGGTACATCCTCAATTCCAATCCAAATGTTTAATGAAAATTGATGTTGAACACGATCTTCAAGTGCCACATGTGGGTTTTCATCAGCCCACACATGGTTATTATGGAAGTTCCTAATTGCGTTTTTGAAGAAAATTGCTTCATCTTTAAAAAGAATCAGCGTCAGTAGTTGAGGGATTTGAACTAAAGTTTGCAGAAGCCATTGACAAAATGCAATACGTTGGGAAAAATCAGCAGGAATAAGTGTTTGAACGCACTGAATGTGATATGGACACAAGCCGTTCTGCTTCAAGATTTTCCACACTTACCTATTACTTACATTCAAAGCATTTGCTATTTTTCTGGTAGAAGTACCTGCATCTTCCTCTATCATGTTCGATACATTTTCTTCTCATTCTACCGTTGTTACTGTTGGCCTTCCTGATCCTCCATTTCGTTTAAATGTGCCTGTTTTATGAAGACGTTGATGAATACTTTGGAAGGTTTTTCTATCAGGAACATGACGATTGGGGAATCGTTCACTGTACAACGTCCTACCCCTAACGAATTTCCATTGGCAAGTCCGTACATAAAATGCATAGCTGTCATCTCGGTGTTGGTATACCCATTCATATTACAGAGCTTCACTAAGAAAAATTTAAGTATCAAACTAAAATACGCGACGCAATCAATTTTGACAACTTTCAAAGAGAGAAAATGACAAGTCACAATAAAAACGTATTTCTGAACATTTCTTGTACTCCGTAACCCCAATGCAGTACACCGTAGTTTTACTCTACGTTTATCGCCCTGTATCTTTGAAACAAAGCATCTTTCCAAAAATTATTCAAGGACAAAACATCTGCGAATGCAAAGCATAACCACAACGAACTCCGTTTTGTTACTTCTTTCAGACTTCGGCAGCCATGTAATTTACGATTCTAAAGTAAAAAAAAGAATTTTGAAAATTTTTTAATTTTCCGCCGCCATTTTAACCGTTCCCAAAGAGTTATCAAAAAACGAAGATAATACGTGCTCTTTAACTTTTGATGTAGAATCGAAATCTGAAGTAAAAATTTCAGAATTTTGACAAAAATGCAGACATACAGACATACAGACAGACAGACTTCGCAAATTCAGTAACGACTCCTTCGGAGTTCGTTGAAAATCTTAAAATAATCTAAGCAATAACCCCCTGAATCTTTGTCGCATGTTTAGTAGATTTAACAGCGTAATGCACAAAATTTGCGTGAACTAATCATTTCTGTACCTATAATTGTCAAACTGTTGCTGTATAATTTCTAACTGTCACTGTGAAATCATTTATTTTACTTTGTGGAACTCCATGTTAATAAGATTGTTTATCTATAGCTTAGAAAATGATATTGCAATATCAAAACGCATCAGGCTAATACATCTGAGATTGTAACTTATAAAAGTGAAAGGGTGTTTTATTCTTGTTCTTATAATCTATAGTTAACTTACACTTAAGGCTATTGCCAAATATTAGTCTATAGGCAAAACTGATACTGAATTATATTGGAAGTTATCATGAGTAGAGCTAATATCTTCAATTTAAATTTCAAAAAATGAGATTTTTCCCAAATGCGTAATAGTCCTTCCTTTTTGTAGATTAGTAATGTCGCACCCTATCCAAGACAGATAATCCTTTAACAGTAGTATTTGTTGGACGGCTATAGGATTGTTACAGAACCCTACTTATTTTCGTTCCACATCTTATATTATTTTATTTTAAAGCATTGTTTTCAAATTATACTATCTTACGTCCCAATACTAATAAATAAATCTCTTTCTAATCTCCTCTTCTAATATAGGACATCTATTATAGAAAATAGGCTTTTTGGGGTAGCAACTATATTAAAATACTATCGTGATTTGGGAGGTCTTTACGCATAAATTGAGATTGCTTATAGATATTACGTGGGTCGAACATTTCTTACTGGCAGTTTCTCTGAAAACTTGACAAAGAGAAGCCCAAAATTAGGGCCTAGTACAAATTTAACATCTCCAAGGTAGAATTAGATCAGCCATAGAAGTACATTACTGGAACAAAATCAAAGTACTTGAATTCCCTAGTATTTGTGTCTAAAATCTAATACAAAATACAAAAATGACCAAACACCAGAGCCTTATCTAAACAGTTACTTGTTCCATACTATAATGCAGTTTTTCATACCTAAAAAAACCTTAGAATACTATTTTGGTGCTCATTAAATTGAGACAAGACCACAAGGATGTTTGCCTAAACTGAACTCTTGAGCAGCAGTGTTGGCATAAAGAACAAAGAAATCGATTCGAATTCAGTAGAAATCGGTTATAACGAACCGTAAGTCTGTTATACCTGCAGTTTGTAATCAACAAAACAGAAACAGTAATCGTTGGTGATTCCACGCACTATTCTTTATTGTCATCAATCTTGCCATTTTGACTTGCATTACGCAGCAATCAACAATAATTAACACCAGTTGAGATTTTTTTGAACCAGCAAGCAGGAACTAAAGTTAAATCTGCGTTTCAGAAAATTTATCTGTAGTAGAAGATTTTGAAAATAAAAATACCGTTGTTAATATTAGCAGGAAAGTCTAACTTATTTTTCTAATAGAAAGAAGAATTTTTTTGAAAAAGTTATTAAAAGCATCGACATCTCAAACACGAAAGGTTTCATATATATTGTTCTAGTAAAAAAGTATTTTGACGAATAAATGTCTATGGATGGAAACAATTATGTGGAACGTTACATCCGGAAGTTCATTGTTTACGGTTCAACTGTGTTACAACTAGACAGATCTGATGTTACCTACGCAATACAAGCTTGAAAGATAACAATAAGTCTTTTTAATGTCAATATCGACCGTGACAATATCTTTTAAGCCGTCTAATTTGAATGAGACATTTTGAGTTTGCTGATTTCCTATTCATGGGGAAATCAAGAAGTAGTCACGTTAAGTACAAAACAGGAAAAAAGCATTATCATTTTTCCCGGTCTTTGAAAGACTTGCGTACGAATGAAACATTGAGTAGCAAAGGAAAATGAAATCCAATTTTAAATTTGACTGTAGATTTACCGTCATTCACAATCCTAAAAATTCCGTTCAAGATTTGCAAGTTGCCTAGTCTGATGCAACAGGATGATGCTAAATACACCTTTTTTGCTAAAAACTAGCTAGCGCCTTTAATTCTTTTAAGGCTTTGATGCTGAAGAAACCGAAATTATAAAGTGAGAAAGATCTTGAAACTTCTCAAGTTAATATATTAAAGAGAAGAGAAGAAAGTAAAACAAATCTACAATTATTCTATGATGGAAAATAGATTCAACGTGCAATGGTAACCAAACTTTTGAAATATAGTGTGAAATGAAGACTACCAGTTTTAAATAACTGTCAGGTTGCTTCCATACACGCTTTTAAATATCTTTGTAAACAACTATTTGAGGTTTCCCGGAATTCATAGATGTCTAATAGCAAAATATATTTTTAACTTTATTTTTCTAGGATAGAGTAAAAATAGATCTTAATCTGTTTATTAGGTTATTTATGAAGTTACCCTATATTAATTGACCTTCAATAACTTGCTAACATAAATAACTTCTTTACGTTTCTTTCTGGACAATACAAGCATAAATTTACTAATAAAGAGGATATTGAAACGATATAAAAATACAAAATAAATAAATTGAATTATTAATACGATACTTTAGGAAACATTATATACAACTATACGTTAAAAACTAATCATTTGCTATCTAGCTTAAATTGGTTTAACAAATATTCATAAGGAATAGAAAGAAATCTGGAAATAAAAAATGTCTTACCTCTCCCTTAGGAAAATGTTCCTTAGCAAAATACAAATGAAATGTAACATATTTCTTCACAATTGGTATACAGCTACGAAGATAAAAAATGGACTCTAAGGTAGATTGAAAATCACTTCCAGGAGCATGCATTGCAATACTAACAGGACCGCGCCATCTCTCCACTAATGGTATCAAATTATTCAAAAAAGTATAATCTGATTGGGTAACGTAAGTAACACTTTCTTGGCACTTAAATCTTTTTGTTGAAATCACATAATTGTAAGCTACCCAGAAATCACCCTTCTTTTTAAACTCAAAACCTGCGAAATTATCGTTACATTTTGTTATAGCTTTAACTTCCTCTAAAATAGTTTTTGTATCGTTAATAAAAATACAACTAGTTTCATCACTAAACAAAAGAAGAGTTCTTTTAATCAGACCGAAATCGTTTTCGGAAAAAATTAAGAATGTGCTGCAACAAAATAAAAACATGAAAATAACGCACTTGCCGGATTTTTGGATGAACATAACGCTACTAAAAGAGTAAAACTGAAGCCGCCACTAAATTGTGACGCGCCACCGCTCAAGGTTTCTCCGTTCCCCCGTTGCCCGCTCTTACGTAACAGACACACACAAACACAAAACAAAACGGTGCTCTCTGGAAACAAAGAGAGCAAAAAATGAATGGGAAGATGTGTACACTGGCTTTTATTTCGAAAAAATAAACAAGATGAATTCAATTTAACTAAGCCTTAATAAAGAAATCAATTTTGTGTAGCTTGTGAATCAAATGTATAGGTTAATGTGCCAAGATAATAAACGCAATAAAAGGAAAGAAATAGAAAAGGTGAGACGGAAATTAAATTTCAATATAAATTTAGCTGAATTGAATCTTTGCATTCATTCATCTTTGTTACTGTCGTAACATAGATATCAACCAATACTGCAGTTTATGACGTAGTTTAATAAGACCTGCTTATATTACTCATTCTATTAATTAAATATTTAATAACGATTATTATTATGTTAATAATAATTGCAAAGATTGTTGATAGATCTATGCAAAAGTAGAATCTAATAAAACAAAAAATTAAATTCTGTATACTGCCATAGAAAAAAACAACGTCGGCGCCAATGTAAAATAATAATGCAACATGTTTTATATACAGGATGATCAAGAAATAATAGATATGTTTCATTGAGTGTTAAAAGGAAAATTTTAGATTTTTTTGTAAACATCATTTTAACTGATTTTTAATAAACTTGCAAGGAATAAAAATTTTTTTGAGTAATTACAGAAAGTTTTTCCCAACATTGTTAACATTATGTATTATAGTAATAGAATTTAAATTATTGTTTACTGTTTGTTTACTGAATTACTTCGTAGGTTGTATCTATTTTATTAATTGACGAAGAGCTTTTTGAATATTTCTTTATGCCCAGGAAGAGTTGCCACATACCACCAAACGTATCCACTATTTTTTCTCAGCCTATGTGATACGTAGAAATATTTTTAGAATATAATTAGCAAATGAGAGATCAAAGTTTACAAGCAGCCAGAATTGTATATTTTTCTGTTTTCTATTGTAATTTATAATAATTAACAAAAGAATAGAAAAAAAAACAACTTATTTCATATTTCAGACTTAAATTTTCGTTTATGTATGTGTTGCCTAACCAACATTTTAATTAAGTGATATTGAAAATAAAGTTGTGTTTGTTATTTCTTACAATGTTTAAACTATCTTGCGTTAATACAACAAGTTAGAAAATTTTTCATGTAATCTCCTATATTTTCTCATCTTATCTTCTATTATTTGCTTTTTACAATCTGGCAACCCTAGTTAACGATAATACTTGACCCAGGTGTTACACATTATAATTAAATATAGTTTCAAGGTCACTGTGAGAAAAGCGTGGTAGGGCTATTTATAAAATTTTTGTAATTAAATAAAAATTAAATGATTGTTGTTTTAAAAACTCTATTACTTGTTAAAACACAAATCGAAATTATGAATTGAATTAGGAAGGAAGAAAGTGCTTGAGGTGTGATTTTATGTATTACAAAATTACATCACTATTACTGGCCTAAAAGCCCCATTGAATGAAGAATCTCGATCAGCCTGCTAGTATATTGGGTTGTTGCTCTCAGAATTTCTTTGGCAACTCTCTGCATGTTAAGGTTTGAAAGTAATTGAAAACAAAACTAATAATAGTAATAATCATCACATTGTGAGTAATGTTAAATCTTCTTTAAAAAGTTGCCATTAATAAGAAAGACTTTGGTCACTTGAAAAATCCAATCGAAGAAAATACTAAAAAATACTACAGTAAGCCTGGAAAGATGGATCAGTCTTCACATTAAATCAATTCGGAAAGCTGAACCAACAACCCAGCAAACATGCAGACTTGAAGAACTTTAGTTACATCTCTAACATCATGTTCTTTGAAGGAATATTAACTTTGTGCTTGTAAATGTTCCGAAATTGTTACAATCAAAGACAAATCGAGCACTTTTTGATCTGACTTAAAACGAAAAAATCCGAATCCGATTGATAAGAAATAAATTCAAAATATTCGACCAAATCTAAAGACACAATTTGAAAATCCAGTTTGATTTTTCAAAGAAAGCATTTTTAAAATTTTCAGTTTATATCTTTAATGATGCTCATTAAAACAAATCTAGAATTTAACTATTTTAAAAATACAGGTCGTATAATTTATTCACCTGTAGATCATTTTCATCATACACTTGTAGTATGATTAATCATTAAATTTTTTACACAAATTGCATTTCAGGTTGTTTACAGGCCGTTTGTTACATCTTGCTTCCGCACATTAATAGCATTGTTTTAAGTAAATTAAAACAAAAAATGCCTTAAATAGTGAATACAACATAACTATATTGTGTGATGTATGTACATCTACCTCTTTTAGAAAGAAATCAGAAAAAAGCCTGTGATAGCATATATAATATGCACTCTATTTATTCCCCAACATACACAGCTGTGTACAATGCACGTCCTGTACTTGCAATTCTAACCTATTTTAAGCCAAGATAAAATAGTGAAAACTATAAAAGCAATTTTAACCCAGCAAAGGCTTACCAGACGTTCACTTTTCCCAGATCATGTATACTTTTTAGAAATTATATCTCGTGTCAATTTTTGCTAAGTCCACTTTTTCTATGTAAAGTAGATTTTAATCTTTTTCTCCCTCCCCTTTTGCATCTAAAACTAAAAATAATCGATTTGCCACTGGCTTTTTCCAATAAGTAACAATCTGTAAGAACTATCAATCGCTTGCTTTCGTTTTCACATTTTAAAACTTCTCTCTCGCACCAAGCACTTGACGCTCGGAACCTGTGTTCCTGTGTATTAACCTGTTTTATACTAGTGTAAGAATTCCAGCATTAAACTTATTTTGTCAGTGCTGGCGAAGCAACAGCAGCAACCACCTTGCAACCTCTGCAATAATGCGAATTAAGTAATTAAATTACTTTTTAAGTAACCTCGAAGAAAGAAATTCAATGAGATTAAATCTGGAGACCTGTATACCTGATGACGTCACGGACATACAGGACAAGTCAAAATTAGCAAGATTATATTTAATATCAGTTTACCTGTTTTTTGCAAAAAATTATTGATATTGAAATTATTTAATTTATTCTACAAGTGTTTTCCACGCTGTATATATTTCCTAACAAAATGGACCGTACAAAACAAAATGATACCCCAACGTTTTATACGCTAAGAACAACACAAAATAAAAAGGATGGAACGATCCAGGCATTTTTACTGGGATTTTTAAAACAAAACTAACAATTGCTGATAGAAGATTTAATTATGTGTTTGATATAATAATAAAAATGTTAACGTCAGTGTTGGCTGCGAATATAAAAATAGCTCCCTTTGCTTACATGATACATAGATAAATAATAAATTTTATTTAGAAACTGACATTTTATGTGCTGTTTTGAAAGATGCCATATTTTAATGTTTTCAATCAAGAAAGTTGCCTGTTCTTGAATTTTGATTATTGATTTAGAGAAATATAACTTGCAACTAAAATTGAAAAAAGCATCAAAACGACAATTCTCAACTCCAAGCCAAATCTGACGTAAATAATTTTATGATACTCGTAAGTTTGTGAAAGAAGAGATTGTCTTGTGACTAAATAAAATAAATTTACACTTTTATAACTTTTATTTTGTTTTATTTATAAATTTATAAACTAAGATCCTTTTGTGCAAATCTAGTTAGTTTTTAAAAGAATTTATTTCATCACAGACCAGGGCTGGCGGAGCATGATTTTCTGAGATATGGAGTGAAAAAAAAAGGTCGTTACACATCGATGGGTTAGCGCACACAGGTGTTAAGTGATTTTTTTAACAAAATGAGTTAAATCCATTAGGTAATGAAAAAAACTAGAGTTTTGTATGCACAAAGGTGGTAAGTAATAAGTATAAAAGTAATAAATACTACATTAATCGTGGAAAAGAAATTCCAGAAAAAAAGCTTCTGAAAGTGGATTGCCTAAAGTGCAGGTTTAAACGTCAAGAACATTTTTCTGAAAACCAAATAGAACAGCTGTGTGCACATTATTACAACTTAGCAGATTATACGAGACAAAAACACTGTTAAGTTCTTTAATATAAAAAGTGGCTGTGTCTAGAAGTAAACCAAGTCCTGTAACAAAAAACCGAAAAAACTCAAGTGTAGAACACAAAATAGAACAAATTTTTTCTCATAACTTTAAACGCCTGTATTTATTTAAAAGTTCCACAAAAAACACATTAATAAGGTAAAGTATAACATGGGTAGCAATAAATATACTTAAGCGCGTCCTTTTAAGCCGTGTGGATGCTTGCTTTACTCCGGAGTCGGTCTAGAAGATCGTATCCTGGTGTTTGTTGGTCGTCATCTTCAGTGCACTGCCGGAATCATGGTGACCTGTAACGAGCGCTTATCGCGCTGTGATGCCATCTGACGGAATGTCTGACAACCAGGTGAACCCACCACCGTCAAAGCACTCACCTCCCCGGAGACCGCTCCTCCGTAGGATTAACGTGCTGGGACCTGCAGGGGTTCGAGCACCCCCGGACACTGCCAGGGCGGTACCAGCCCGGACCACTGGTACGACTCACTGTCCTGCAGGTCGAGACAGACAACACGGCCACGCCGAACCGTGCGTCCCCAAGCACATAGGTAGCTATTGTGGTTAATTAAGCGGTTGTACTAGTGATTTTTCTACACTAAATAACAACCCTTTAAGCAACCAGTGCCCCCCACTCACTGTGGACGACACGATACCAATGCATCAGTAACAACAATAATAATCAAAAAGTGGCACAGACACACAGCAAAGCCACAGCAACAGCAACAATAATAATCAAAATACTAATTAAACCAAAATAGCATATCAATTTGCATTAAATAGCTTCCCACAAAAACACAGAAAGGTAACTTTTACACTACGAATTCGCGTATGGCCTCTTGCATTCGACACACACCGACTCCGCATTTTACGACTGTCCTTTTACAACTCACTGCCCTGCTACATATTAAATTCCTAAGGTTTAGATGTTTATATTTGGTGTTTTTGTTTTTGTGCAGCTGGAGGGTGTAAACGCTTTATGACAGGGTAAATCCATACGGTTAAATAATTTATTGCTTTTAAAATACAGTTCTTTCTTAGTTAAATGCTTAACATATTAAAGAAATTTAATACAGGCTTTATAAAATACACAATATATTAGGGAAGGCAAATTGAATTCCACACAAGGATGTACTATTTAACAGACAACAGAGGGCATAGAGTCTGCCTTAAGTTTTTTCCGCTATTTTTGCTGTATCTCATAAAGTCATCGCGAAGTGTATTGAAGGAATGAGAGATACGGAAACTTTGTGAGCTATGATAAAAGGAAGAATAGCAAACCCCGCAATGCAATATCTGACGTAGACAGGCAGCAATTTAAGGATTATATCAATTCCTTTCCAAGGATAGTCACATTACTGCAGGCGTGATTCAATTAAAAACTATCTAGATACAAATTTAAATATCTCCACTATGTACCGATTATATCAAGGCTTTTGCGCTTTTAAAAATGTAATAGCGGTCTCACAGTTTGTGTACCAAAGTATTTTTTACAATTTTGAACCAGTTCTTGTCTGTTATCGTCCAAAAAAGGATCAGTGTTCGATGTGTAACGCATTCAAAGAAACCAAGAAGAAAGATCCTTTGAGAGAAGAGTATGCAAAGTATAAAAAGGGCGAAAAACAATCATGGATATAAAAGAAGAAGATAAAAAGATCATCAGAGAACTGGGACAAACATTTAGAGGCATAATGTTCGACCTTCAAGAATCTACTGTTTCATATGCCATTTGTTAGTGCTGCTGAAGGGTAGATATTTCCCAAAAGGTTTCAGCTTACGGTGGCCGAGATATACCAGTTGGAGTTATGAATTTTTAGCCAAACCGGATGGGTCAAGGAACATAAAAATTAAACTCTCGGGCGTGGTTGGAGCAAATGGGTTGAAACTTGGCACGTGTAGTTGCAGGCCTGAGTCACATCTACAGTGCTTATTCCGAATTGATTCTTCCATTCTTACACTAACTATTCCCCCAAAATTTTCAAAATTAAGTACACAAGATCAGCTTGGTTACATATGGTTCTGTGTAGTTTATCGTAATCCCCTAGTATGGGGGGTTTCGATTATATCTTTCATTTCCCAGACACGTTTGAAGTCTGAGATATGAATTTTTTAAATTTAACGAGTTTTTTCCCAAAAATACAACTTTGGGTGGCGTACCTCGGCCACAGTAAGCTAGAACCCTAAAACCTTTCGGGCAACAACTACTCTCCAGCGGCTCTAACAAATGGCATATGAAAGATTAAGTTCTGGGTGGGACTAGTAGAGTCCTATTCCTCGTTACTACCTTTGTGTGCTTGACTAACGACGTGTAAACCGAATAGGCGCGCGTGCGCTGGAAAGCGATTTAAAAGATTAAAAAGTTCTTTAATTAATATTTATTTATTATTTATAAATGATATGTATATTTATACCTTAAATAATAGAATAATAAGAAATAAAAAATATACATGTTAATCGACAAAATTTGCAAAAGTGCTCCATATTGACCTAATGCCTTCCGCCGGTCCTGTTACAGACATTCATTTGGTTCACATACCGAATGACCAAGGTAATAGGTACGGACTTCTATGTTTTTCTCTATTTTAATAAACGGATTTGAATAAAACTCGGAATATACATTATAGTTAGTAAATGCAATTTTTTGAAATGTTAAACACATTAATATTGCTTCCGGTTTTACCGGAAATGACATCAACTTTTTTATTTTAACTCGGACACCGTATTTTTTATATATTTGGATTCTACAGAAAATTCTGAATCCATTACGCTAGTTTTCGTTATTGGTTTGGGTAAATGGAATTTTCTGAAACTTGGGCATTATTTACTATTCAGTGAAAACTCCAAAATGAGCTATCACACAAGTACCTTTTGTATTTAAGTTTTATTTTCAAAATGTCGTTCCGCCGCCATCTTGGAATCTGGAAATTTTCTTTGGTTATATAACGTTTTTGAGAAAAAATAAAAGTCGAGTATTTTTCTAAAAAAGTAAAATTAACACCATTAATGAATTTATACGTTACACTGTATATCACACGCCTAATTAAATTTTTTATCAGAGATCGTCAGTTTTTTTAAATTACAGTAAAATGTCTAGTTAAAACTGATGGGATATCAGAATCGGAAATTCCGACGTTGCAGGTATTTACAGTCTGGGCATTATTTCAGAAAACTAGGTTCTGTGGTTCTAGGCCAGCTAAGCTCAGTAGGGTGCTTTAGGTGGGGGTACCTTTGATTATACAAACAATAAAACATCAACCAATTTTTTATTCAATCTGTATATTGAAGCCTCAAATATATATTTGACACAATTCTTTAGCGCCAGAGTCTTTTAAAAAAAAGACACAAAAAAATTAACCCAGAAAAAAAATTATTATACATATACAACAAGTAACTTCTTTATTTAATTAAAACTAATTTTTACCCAATAATAGCTTCTTATTCAAATTTTAATAACCATAACTAATTAACAGATAAGTTAAGAATTTTTAAATGTATTTATTATTTCTAATTATACCCAATAATAAATTGCTAATCAATTGAATAATTCTAAATCTTTAACCAAATAATTCAAAATCTTACAAGCATTTTTAACAACGAAATACAAAGTTGCAAAGATTTCATAAAAATAGAAAAGAGTTTATCAAGCCTGCACTCTCGATATCCATAATCTATATACCGCCGACATAAATTTATAACTGTAAAAATTGAATTTCTCAAGATATTCGAAACAAATTTAAAGTTAATGAAGAATTGCAGCACTCAGTTTAAATAATCATAAGCCAGAGTATGATAAAAAAATTTTAAGCGCAACCAAAAAAATCAAGGAACATTTAATAACAAAAATTTACTTGAAATTTTAATGAGAATTAAAACTTCACAATATAAGTACCGATTCCTGACACAAATTGAAACATAAAGATAATCTTACCAAACCTCTTTAGCAGTTCAGATCTGAAGGGCTGCAGAAGCTAAAAAAACCTGAAACAAAATCAGCCCACAAACAAAATTTCAATCACGTCCATGAACACAATTTACGTGATACAAAGAAACCATAAAAGCTACGTTAAGATAAAATTTCAACTCAAAAAATAAATGAATTGCTGATTATCAAGATCCGAGATTGTAACCACAAAAACTTCCTATTATTAACCAAATGATTTGGCACCACTAAATTATGAAATATCACATCGGTAAATTTTACACCAAATTTCCGGTACAATTACTATAATCAAGTTAACTTGAAGCTATTACACCCCATTTCCAGTTTAACTACATGAATTTGGCAGCATCGTTGGATCTGACGGAGATGTCCTCCGAAATCTGCGCTGAGTGAACATGTCTTCTCTTGAGATGATAATCAAGCCCTTAAACTAGATGTAGTTTCCAGCATCAGCAACCAATGAAGACGTACATAATCTTCGAAAAATCTCGAAATTAACTATAAATTACAGCTCCAAAAAAAACTGAATCCGAAGAAACACCAATTAATTTCGAGGAATTCAAAACAAAACGAAAAACTTACCCCTAAGTATAGGGTTTTTTTCACTCGAGGAACAAAATTAACACAACGTTGGACCGGCATAATTAAAGAAAATCTAAATCGAGAAATATGCACCAAGATAGATGATATAATTCCCCTATCTAAGAAACCCTAGACAAATTCTCCTTTCAAACAAACAATTTAACCAGTCTATTAGCTAAAAGTTCTGAAACCGAACTGCATTAACTAGTGAACAAATTCCTAAACGAAGATAAAACTCTAAAAATCATAAAGGAAGATATATTTAGACGCTGAACAAAATTATACGGCGTGTCTCACGCAGAATAGTGGTAACAAGCGAGATTCGTCAACCAACTTTGATTTTCACAGAAATCAAAGCGAAAGGATTTCCTAGAAGACAAACTCAATGTGAAGAGATATAAACACGGCAAGAATACCTAATAGCCTCACACATGTAACGAGAACAGCCGAGTAACCGTTACAATTTATATGAACTTTTCGACTTAGAATTGGCCCAAGAATCACCCATTAAGATAAGTACATACCATTAAGTAACACCCTGTAGATAATAAATATGGATTTATAATAAATGGTATCGATATGAAAATACTTTTTCATTTTTAAAATGCTATAATAAGAAAACAATAGAAATGTCAGAAATTTAAAAAAAATCAAAATTTTTCTGAAAAAAATAATTTGCAATGTAAAGGACATGTACCTAGGTCCCGTTAGGTAACGTCAAAGGGGCAGATTTCCAACAAGCATCTCTCAAAGCGTGCCATACATCATAAGGTTTACATACCTTCAGTATCACATCAGTTATAGCTGATGAAATTGAATTGGAGCACACGCATTATTCAGATTTCTTGCTTAATTTGTTTAGTTCACTACTCGAAGCGACTGAAATATATAATTTAGTATAATGCATGCAGAAGGTGAATTTTTGTGTTATGCAATTCTAGCCATTGTTTTACTGTTCACGATAATACTAGAAGAGAGAGAACAAGAAGAAAATTATCTTTGAATGAATGTAGAAGCATACCTGCATTTGCTAACAATAATATCACCATTAATCATAAAGCAGGATACAATTATGAGACAGGCTAGTTCTCCCCATGAACGACTTACGGCTACTTTAGGATATTTGACAATGGTCAGGAGCTATGAAGATCTTAAGTTTTTGACTATGATATCTTCACAAGCATTGAGAAAAAATTATACCAGAAACTTGTGAAACAATATTTAAGGCATTAAAAGATTACTGCAAGGTAGGTAATACAATATTTATTGTTTGATAACAGATTCAGCTTACAGTCTAATTCGCTTTTGAAATGTAGAATAATATTCAAACATATTTTCATGTTGATGTGGTACCAGATTGGGAGATTGTAATGTGAGTTGAGGATGTGCAGCCATTCTTTCGGAAGCAGAATTGTTATTAGTCGACTGTGCAGGCAGAGTAGAGTAACGCTATGGTCCTTCATTACCTCCAGTGTATAAACTACAGTAGCGGTTCAAATTATTAAGTTTTGCTTCGTAAGTTTTTCTGCATGTATTCCTTGCTAATCTGGTATACTGCGTAATTTAGAAGCCACATGCTTGCCGAATATGTCTTACTGATTGTCTGGTTTTATGGAAGTTAAATGGTCACCTACTAATCGTTAAACTTTCTTGGAAGTTGATAAAGGTTGCTTTCGTTTCTTGCGAAAGGGTGTTGCTCCACGGCTTACTGGAGATGCAACAGCAGAGTCATTTAGTGAAGGAGTACCACAAGCTGATCCTGGTCTGGAATCGTCTGGACTTAATAAATTTGTTGACTCAGTACCAAAAGCAGACGTTCATCCTGAAACTTATTAAAATAGCAGTTAAAATAATCTCTTTATTTTCAGTTCCCAGCTTGTGAAAAAGAGTGGGTGGAGATTGCATAAGGATTTGAACAGAAATGAAGCTTTCTAATTGTCTTGGAGCTGTCGCCGGCAAACACGTTACAATAACACCTCTTCCAGGAGCAGGATCGTTCTTTTACAATTACACACGGTTTCACAGCCAAGTGTTACTGGGGATTGCTACCCTCAAATTATAAATTTATTTATTTTACTTTTAGTACAAACGGGAAAGTGTTAGATGGAAGAGGAGTTTTTGAAAATACGAATTTTTGCTATAAACTAAAAAATAACTTAAGTATTACAACTACATGAAGCGTCTAATGTAAATGGAACAATACTTCTTTACGTTTTTGATAAAGCTTTTCGTATGACTCAAGTTCTTTTAAAATAATTTTCTTAAAAGCAGTTAACAAGAGAAAGAAGAATATTTAATTATAGGTTATCACGTGCATTAACAATTATAGACAATGTAGGTGGGATTCTAGATGCCAGGTTTGGTATATTAAAAACCCCGATTAATGTAGATCTTGACCAAATTACATCGATAGTATTGGCTTGCTACAATTTTTTAAGAAAAGTATCTCCACGAACCTACACTCTTTTCGACTGTTTGGATGCCGAGGATCAAGAAACGGGTGACGTAGTTTTAGGACTTCGAAATGATCCTAATGCGAATCTTTAAAGAGCAAGGTTAGAAAATCAATAAGTCTGTTACCGTGATTCGTAATTGCTTTATGGAATATTTCAATACCACCGGCAAGGTACCATGACAAGATAAGTTTGTGTAAATTGTAACTTATTAGTCATAAAAGTTTAATCTAAAAATGTTTTTTAGCTTTTACTTACTTACCTCGCTGTCACTATTTGCGATACTTGAGCTAGCTTCCATTGGCATTTCTTGATTGACTAAAAATTGTAGATGATCATAATACCGTAATTTAGGTACTACATACACGTCGTTCGTTCCAGTGCCTGTTATTTTTGATTGAACTACCTTTTTATGCTTTTTGTGAAATGTGATGCGCAAGTTGTTAGTTTTGTTTGCAATCATAGCACGATCTGAAGCAGGATCGATCTCTTTGACTTTAGCAATTAAATTCTTGTAGCACTGGTTTCGTTTAATTTTATTATGATAGTCTTTTGATTTCACCTTTCATATTCCAGTAAATAGTGCGATTAAGCGGGTTGTATACGGGCGGCAGGCTTTTCCCGGAGGCGACTTCCCGGCAGGGCACTTTCCGACCGGGCACTTCTCGGCACGGGCATTTTCCGGCATGGGCACTTACCGGTACGGACATTTTGACTATTCTTTCGACAAGGTGTTTCGACTATGCTTAGTCCACGATATTATGTTGCAACATAATATTGTAATATTTCTAACAAAATCTTTACTTATTTTTAAGGCTTATTTACACTAAGTATATTACAATCTACGTCTAATATTTATTTTCACAGAACAATTTATTTACGTCACATTTATATCACTAATTACACATTTATTTCGTTGTTACGAGTTTATACGCTGTATAACTAACTGCCGGCTCTAACCCCGCTGCATTTATATTAGTTTCCGCGTTTGTCTCGATGATCCTAGAAGGTTCGCGCCTCTTCTCGCACATTCGACGGTCGTCTGGATAGTTCGAGACTTCTCTGGTATATTCAATATTGAGCTGGTTAAAACCAATCGTCATCGAGAAAGTTTTACTCTCGGACCCCTAAGGGTTTCAGGTTGGAAGACCCAGTCAAAAATTAAAATAATGTAGTCGGCAAAAATTCATAAAATGTTTAAGGGTTTTCAAGGTTAATAAAAACTATAACACAATTAGAGATCTACAAAACAATTACAAATCTATTACATAAAATTAACAATAAATATTATACACTTACAGTGACAAAGAAGTCTCCGTCGCCGTACTGAGATATACCGATGTTATTGCCGCTGGGCGTTAGCGTTATACATCTGCTCAATTTTGGATTCAGTCAGTGCTTGCTCTTTCTTTAAGCCACCAATAAACTTGTATGTAATGGAGTGAGTAGAGCCTAACAAAAATTCGAAGCCCCGATTACACGCCTCACAGTTGTTGTTCGTCTTGGGCATGTCCTCTAAGACCGAATGGTAGCAGTTCCATAAATTAATATTAAACATCGGAGCGCTGCGACGTGTTCGTTGCCTATTTCACCTGCCAACCCCGATTAACTCAAAGTATGTCGTGAATTCTGCAAGTAATGTCTGCATCCCGTGTGCCATAAAGAATGGTTCATCCATTAGAACATCGTACACTAACTGCACGTCATCAGGTGGAATAAATGCCAAAGCGTTCAATTGACGGATTTGATAAGCAAACTCCGGGTCATTTGAACATTGATGAAGCACTTCCGGCAATGACTGCATTTTACGGTAGACAGCCTGACAAAAATAAAAGAATCAACCTTTCTAATCAGCTTCCGGAAATCACGATCTGAAGGCATTTAAGGATGGTTTCTCAAAGTCACTCATGATAAATTTCGGCTGCAGTAATAGCTCTTTACTGTTCAGACTCTCGAGAATTCTGGAGTATGTTGCAGTGGTTCTGTTCGGGTCGAGGCGAGGCAGTAAAGCAAAGGGAACGATGATCCGCTACGATATCCGTGTATCACAAACACTTGGTCAAATAGAGAAGGTGACACCTTGAAGGTTCCATCAACTAACCACGTATTACATGCACTAAGAAACCGGAGGTTGACTTCTGTTGCAAAAATCATTATACGATCACCTGATGCACCTAAATCATAAAGAAGGAAGTCGTTTTCTTTTGCATCTTCCTGGAACGAAATTGTTAAGTTGATATCCTCTCTTGTATGTTGAATAGAGGTGTTGCCCGTGCCAGCTTGTATTTTTCTAATTGTGCGCTTCATGGTGTGAATTCCAGGCATAACTCCTTGGGTTGCTGCGGAAACACATTGCAGGTTCTGAGCAACAATTTGGGCTGGAGTGTCATGCAGGTCTTTAGCATTTTGGCGGATGGTCTTCAGGCATTTTTACTTTTCATTATTTGCTGCACTAGATTCGTGGTTGTGGGTTTCAGTGTGTTGCAAGATTCTCGGAGTAGACTCTCCTGGTGCAGTGTGAATCCTGGCTCGGCACTTAAAATCCCGATGTAAATTGCATTCCAAAATGTCTCTCGATCAAAGACAAACGTATGTCCCTCCAAGTATAACATGCGTTTACCCTTGGTGGTAGTAATTATTTGGAGTTTATTCGCCATGTCGAACTAATTAAAAATTATAAATTATAAGCCCAACATAACAGAAATATGAATAAAATAATAATTAATTAATAAACAGGATGTCGTGATCTACAACAACTACTCTGTAGGGCTGGACTGGGAATGACTATGAAACAGAAGTTTGTCCTACATCCACGCACAATCATAGCTCTGATGTGGACACCCTCTATAGTGGACGTGGACACTAATTTTCGGCCCTCAGTATCCATTATAACTTACAATAAGTTCCTTCAACTAGCTATAAATTTATTTTTAACAAACCTTTCTGTTAAACGCCGCCCGTTTCCTGTTTAATAAGTTTTAAAAGCTGGAAATTACAAAATTTGGCTTATCTTGCTTACTTAGGTACCTACATAATTAATTAACTTCTTTATTAAATTAGCCCAATTAAATGAATAATATAAACATTTCCAGAAACTGTTAAGTTGTGTGTAAATATATATCTAAATATAATTCCTGTATTCCGTATTATACATAAAGTCACATCCTTTCTGATGTGACACCTCTCTATTGTAGAGGTATGCGCGCGGTATAAAACGTTGTGACATCAAGCGACGACCTTTGAAATGGAAATGAATTGTTGATTAAGAGAATTAAGTTATTGAAAATATGATTATGAAATTTTAAAGGTGAAGTAACCTTTAAGTAATTAAAATGTAGTTTAAGAACGTGTATACTAATTAATAAGAAAGGGGTATTTAAAATAATAATAAGTTAAAAATAATAAATAAGCCGTAACACTTTTATTCTTTAAGTAAAATAAAAATAAATTTAATAATTTAAATGATTTTTTATTATTCCTTTACACTACAGTGGACACATTACTCGACCCCGTGTCCACTATAGAGAGGTTTCAATGTATATATTTAGTCGAAACCCCTTGTTGAAAGCATAGTCAAAATGCCCGTGCTGGGAAGTGCTCTTGCCAGGAAATCTCCTGTCGGGAAATTACCTGCCGGGAAGTACCCGTGTCGGGAAGTGCCCGTGACGGGAAATGTCAGCGCCGGGAAATGCCCGTGCCGGGAAATGCTCGGTTCCGGTTGCATATCACCTTACTTTAAAAACTGAGCCGTTTGCACGATCTGTCACATACATCTTGCAATTTCACGCTCTTTCAGTCCGAGGCGACGATACGATAAATTGGTGACAATTACTTCAGATCTTCAGTCGGACTGATCAGTTCAAGACTGATAAATAAAATTACCATACACCTTCAGAAAATCGTCTCAGTTCAACTGATCGGGTAAAACTGAACAATAAACTGTAGGTGTATGTAGCCCTTAATTTAAAAAGAACCAAGTGTCATCTTTAAATCATATACAGGGTATATTATTTCAGGTGGAGAATATGAGTACCACTCGATTCTTTTTGAAAAACTGAGCAAACAATGTTATAAAAATGTTCAACTTAAACGCATATTTTTCTAAATAAAGGTCATTTAAAATTTATAATACTTGCAACACTGTATGAAAATTATAAGTAGAGCAAGAATAGGGCATAAGTTTATTAACGTGGTTATCTTAGTAACATTTTTGCAGGTCGTTATTATTAATTTTTCTAGGTAAATACAGTATTGCAATATCTTCTACAAACATGTAAATCAAAGCAATTGCATTATGTAAAAGCCATTTTAAAGAAAATTGTTGGTAATTAGGAGAAAAATATGATTGATTTATGTTTTCTGGTACCTAAACTATGGGTGGTTACTTTTATTTAATAATTTTGGGCAGTCATAAGCAAATTATAAAAAAATGTACGACTCTTAATATTTCCACAACCGAAGAGTTAACAACAAATTGGTACTAGAGTTTCTTGCATAGTTTTTGATGCAGAATCGAGTAGCGTTGATTTCTCTACCTGAAATAGTACACCCTGTATATCAAATATAGTATATTATATTTAAGTAGCAATCGCCGAACGCATAGTCACCTCTACTCGTTACCTTTACTTGCCTATATATTTTTGTTGAATCTTATTTTAACATTTTTTGTGGTTTATGAACACTCAAATGGACCTTAAGTTTCTGTTCGTTTCTTCGAAGCGAAATAATTCCGTGAATGTGTATTGCCATATAAGCTTTTTGGAAATTTAAGATTTTCTAGGAAATGACTAGATCTTTTCTATTTTTTCCATTTCTCTATGAATTTCTTCAAGCGAGGTTTTAGCATGACTTACATATTTTACTTTACTTACGATGGGTTCCAGTATCTGCATTTAACTAATAATAACAAAAACGGAATGCACAGGCCACTTTGCTGTTCTTCTGTCCACCCTCTAAAAAATCTATGGTTCGAATACACTAGTTTATATAAAAATCATCCTAATTTTTTTTAATTTAATGGAAATGGAAAATAAGATTTTCATTTTATCCTAATAATACATAAATACGTACCTAGTAGTAAATAAACACATAATATAGTTTACTTCTTAAAGAAAGAATATTTGCAAATGGCTGATTTATTTAAAATGTTACATAAAAAGTTAACAAGAAAATTAAATAGTAATTTTTATAATTAAGCTTAGAAATCTAATCGGATGACCCTTGCTGGCTATAATTTATTGCATGCGATGAGGCATTGAAGCAACTGTAATGTAACAGAATGGAGTTGTTCTAAGACAGTCCTATAGAAAGCTTCGCTCTTGCAGTTCGTTCTCCCACTGTTTGATCATAATGCCCGATACGTTCCCTTGGCATTCAAATACGGAAATTTTGCTGGCTATGGCAGCACTTGGATCTCATTTCGAAAATTGTGAAACCGAGCTGGCTGAATGATCGAATTGTCTTGAACCAACACTATTCGTTCCCGTGGTAGTCTTCTGCAAATGGTGGGCAACAGATTATTATTCAAGATTTAGACATATTTTTCCCAGCTTAGCCACCCACCAATCTGAATTAGATCCCCGAGTCTTACGGCAGAAATCCAACCAAGCACATCAACCAATACGTGATCACTTTGTCGAACTGGTTGAATGTTTTGTAGTTCGTAGCGCGTACGAGCACGGCGATACAAAGGAATAATTGATTTCTGGCTCGTAGAAAATGTCTTTTTGTCCAGAAGAATAGTATTTCTGAGTCAATCCTCTTTGAGATTTGTTTTAGCAAAGTGTACCCTTTCTCCTTGTTGCACAGCAGTGAGGACAACCAGACAATGAGCACGTTCAGCGGACTCAACGGTTGATACTTAGCGGTAATGACGCTGACAGTCAGTTACGTAGCGGAAAAGTCTAAGAACTCTGCTTTGTCAGTCCACTGAGGTTTGCTGAACGCGTCCAATTACAAGTACTAGCCAAACCAAAAGGATGAGTCTGGCAAATAGGTAGCAGCAAGTTTTTGGTAAGTAGTTTAAGCGATATACAACGCATGTCATAACTTTATGTATACAAATGTTCAGAGCACTCTTTTAAAAAGATATTTGAAAGTAAACTCTTAAGTGGTTGAAAGTTAAAAAAGAATTACAACAAACCTGCAATTACAATGATTAGAGAGGCCTAGCGGGGGAAGTAAACGGGGGACACTTAAGGACTTTTGAGGAAATATTCCTTCTAATGTAATCTAAATATATACCAAAATTCAGTTTTTTCCTAATTAGTTACAGGTCAAATCCTACATTTCTGGGTCTATAGCACTAATTTGCCTTTTACAAAACTAAACTTTTCCAATTATTTTTTTCGTCAAAATAAAAGATTTTATTAAATCAATTTGTTGGAAATTTTATGTTCCTTCTATTTACTTCCGTGAGAAATTTATATAGGAACAACAGTTTTCAAGATATAAGCTAAAAACATCGAAGAGATGCATGTTTTCCACCATTGTTTCAAGATGGCGACCAATTCACACGTCCTACATGTCAGAACTTTTAGTATGTTCAACAGTATATAGAACAGAACATATTGACGCAAAGATTTTTTTAATTTTTTCAACATTTTTTTCCTAACCTTTTAATGCCCCTTGTTACAGATGTGTGACATACTAGAACCACATTTGTTATTATTATTTTCAATGTTGATTCAGACCGTTTGCAACTACTACATCATTTGTGTAACATATAGTTAATCAACTATAGGTATACCCGCACTACCATCTAGTGATCACAGTTTCAACTGACACTTTATTTTTATGCTCCGTCATGTGCTCCGATGTGCAGAATAAGGTTATGTAGATTTGGGAAGGTATTATAGCAAAATAAGGTAAGATACCTTTATATAAAAATATACAATCCATAAAACACTATGTCTACTTCACCTTGCTGTAGTTTTAATAACAAAAATATTTTTTTTAATGAAAAAAGCAAATTTTGTGTTTATATCAAATATGTAACAACCAAATATAATAGCCAAATCAACAGCCTAATGCTCATATCAAGTTTGTAATATTGGGCAACGCTTACAATAAGGAAGGAAATTCGTAGAGCCCTAAAAGAGTTAGGTAATTCTTTTCATTTCAGCTGCGAACATGAAACGACGGCAGCTTAAGGACATTGTTATACCCCCAGAAGATAGTGACGACAGTATGCTAGCTGACAGCGGTGAAGATCCTAAAAGTGAAAATGTAGAAGATTCAGTACCACATACCTAGTTATGGTAGATACAAAAAAAAGAACAATTTGACTTGGCAGAATATTGATGATCACCTAGAAAAACCTATACCAGAATAGACACCAAATGTGGACAACTATAATGAAGCAAATTCCCCTATACATTATTTTAAGAATTTCTTTGATGGACAACTGCTCAAATTTATAGCTAATCAGGCAAATCTATATGCGGTACAAAAAAATCTCAAATAAGCCATTGAAAACTAATGAACACGAATTAGAGCGATTTATATGAATTTTTATATACAGTGTGTCCGAAAAGTATGGAATATCCTATATATCTCAGTAAATATGCATTTTATGGAAACATGTTTCCTATAAAAGTTGTTTAGTGTTTAGTTTTACATTACAGGGCAATAACAAATAACTATTTTTTAAAAAAACAAAAGCGCAACTAATAATGCTTCAATTTTTTTTTAATGGGAAGGTATGGCTTTATTGTACTCATTTGATAGAGAATGTTTTTCTCTTTTCAATGATGTAAAACTTTGATATATTTGCATAAGTAAATTTTGATTAAAACGCAAAAAATTGTTTGAATAACGCTTAAAAGTTTATTTATTCATCTGTTACCTTTTCAGACGCGGTCTTTTAAATTTTTAATATCATCTAGTCACATTATGGTCGGTGTGATACACTTTTGTTTGTTGCAACAATTGAATGCGTCGTAAAAATGCCAATTAATAACCGAACTGAAGCGAAAAGTTATTTGTTTAATTAATT
>VTPC01090541.1:8306-20399 GCA_011009095.1 Ignelater luminosus | reverse complement strand
GAAGACGATGAAAAGCTCGGGGTCGCGAGATGACTGAAGGCGTACTCATACGATGGACTTTGCGAATGGTATCTCTTCAGAACATATGCGATGTAATTGAGACCTATTGCAACATCTGAGCAACTTGTAGATATGCGACGCTCTCGCATTTCGAAAGATGAAGCAGATACAGAGAAGCTCAGACACCCCCCGTTTTATAAAACGAAATTGATCATGTCAATAAGCAGTGAACTTGTTGGAGGTGAAGATTGAACTGCCGCATGGCTCTACAGATTGGGCGGGAAGGGTTGTCGAAAGTTGTCGGCCAAAACTTCGAACTTAAAAACCCACTATGAATCAAATGTAGCCGCAAGATTTCACTCCCAGGTAAAAATAAACTTTCTTCCTTTCTCCGGCTTTTAATTAATGTTTACGGTTGTTTATTTTAGTTGCAAGAGTGGTTGGAAATTGAGAGAAATCCCGTTGTTTGGGGCTGGGTGGTCAACCCCCCCCCCCCAAGGACTCACTCCCAAGAAGATGGAGAATGATCCAGCCCCTGCATCCCTATTGCAATTAATATCTTGCAGTTGCAAAAAGAGTTGCAGGAATGCTTGTAGCTGTAGGAAATTTGGCTTGAACTGTTCACAAGTATGCACGAATTGCAGAGGTGAGTCAAGTGAAAATGTGCCAGAACTTATTCTTGAACAGACCTCAACCCTGCATTAGAAGATTTAAATCTTGGAAGGAGACCGTACAGTTTATGAAAAGACTGAAAAAGTGGAGGAAACGGTCATTGTAGAGCAAGAAGAAAAAACGTTTAGAAACAGCAAGTTTAAAGGTCATTCCCGGTTCATCAAAAAGGCACAAATTTTTGTAATTTATTAAAATTTTTGATTATTTTTATTTTCATAATTAAATCCTGAGAACATGTAATATAAAGAATGCATCTTCTATTGTATTTAAAATGTTTTTGACTTAATTTTGAAACATTCGACAATCATCAAAGCTGAATCTTCAATACTTTGCTCTCAGGAGCAATTTGGAATTTATAAATACAATAATCTAATAAGATGATTAAAATGTTTTGCTATAGTTAAAAATATATAATTAATTAGGTATAAAATATAAATTAGAATATGCGAAAACGGCCAAATTCGATAATAAAACCAAATGGTAAAGAGTGGAAAAAAATGTAAAACTTAAAAGTGCTGTATCTTAAAAACTATTAGACCGTCTGGCCTTGAAATGTCACAAATTGAATTGACTTTAAAAATAGATGTAACCATTTTTGTCGGAAAACCAATGCTTCAGGGTTCTAAATCGACAAAAACCAAAAAATGGTCGAAAATTTCGCGTTGTTTGGTAAAATTGCGATACTTTGAAGAACTGCGTCTTGATAACGATCAAGCCTACAGAAATCGTTCTGGTTTTAAATTGTTACAAATTTAGTTGACTTTAAAAACAGAATATAATCATTTTGGCCGAAATACCAGTGCTTCAGGGTTGAAGGAAAAATCGAAAAAAGTTCGAAAGTTTTGCGGTTTTTGGGTATTTAAGGTATTTTACGTACTTGGCCGAGGTCAAAAACTTAGATTCATCATTTGATGCGAGGTAAAATGGGCAGATTGACTGGAGTAATACTTACCATACATTTTTTGACGTTGATTTTGACAGAAATTTTATATTGGGACTTATCTAGACATTGTTAAATTAAAGTTATTATAGCTGCGAATTTATCAGGATAATATAGAAGATAAAAATAACAGCAGAATCAGTTTATTTATTCAATTGTAATAATTATACAAGAACAATTGAAGGGGAAGATGGATAAAGGTGCTATGTGACATTTTTCCGTTTTTTGATATTTCAGTGTGAATAAAGATGTTATGATGTGCTTTAGTAACCTATGGTATACCTTTTCTAGTCAGTCAAGCGTTACCTAATTCCGATATAAGATATGAAGTACATAAAGGTGCTATGTAACACAATTCTTGCGTAAATAGTGTGAATAAAGAGGCTAACATCACAATTCAAAATGTCACATAGCACCTTTATCCATCCACCCATTCAATTGCGTATAATAATATAATTTTAGAATAGAGAACTTTATTCGTTAAGTGATCTTTAATAACATGTTAACACTGTCTAAGTAGGTAAACAATATGGTACTAACCCACTTTCATGAAATTTATATTATTTTATGATAAGATAAGGAATGTCGGTATTATTAATCAACACACAGTATACACTCATAGAGTTACCAACAAATTAAAGAATACCTAGATTCCTAGCAATTATGCAAACATTTCTTCTTTGTTATGATTTTATTGCAAAGCTTAACCTACTGAATTACTGTACCATGATCTGATAAAGAATTGATTTCACTGGAAAATATTCTTCTGCTCACATTACGATGTACAGAATTTTGATTTAAAGCGTTAAAACCTTTAATAGCTGAAATATCTGTCAGTTTGTTTTGAAACACGTTATATGTAACCAAAAGTAACCTTTAATCTTAAAGATACTGCTCCTTGCAAAACTTTTTAATATTCAAGTTTGCTTTATGGTATTCAAATTATCTATCGAAATGGAAATGATGGCTAATAGTGACGGCGTTCCAAAACAGATAAAAGCCATCGTTATTGCGAAAAAGCACTTCTTTAGACGAGAAAATCTTTTAAGTAAATTCGTTTATGGTGTCTATTCTGTAAAATTTCATTCGTGTTTAATCAACGCAAAACGTCCAAATAAGAGTTTGGCTAGTTTTATGTAAAATTGTGTTTTGGAAATCTATGTTTTATGTTGCATTCCAAGAAAAGTTAGTTAGTTCCAATTCAGAACGCTGAAACAATAAAATTTTTATAATTAATAATAATAAAGTAAGTAAATAATTTGCATACTATATACCTAAGTAAATTAATATTCTGGTTTTAAAACTTTACCCATGAACAACACACTATTGGTCTCATTTTCACAGCTTTTTATAAAAAAGAGGAATGGATGGTCCACATGAAATTCTGGTCTTTCACACATGAACATTTCCAAACCTGCAAAGAAAAATAAACGGTGTTTTCTATTCAACTTTAAAATATTCGGCCTAATTCAGTCAAAGCTTCTTGTTACTCTGATTGTTTCATAGCAATCTTTACAAAAAGCAATATGGCAATACATGCTTGATCTTATTCTCTATAGTTAACAAAAAATCAAATCTATCGGAAAATAAGAAAGTTTCCCTAACAACCCACTTTCAAGTTAACAGTTGCTAATTCGAAGAATTTCGCTCAGTGAATTAAGCCGATTGCTGTATTGTTTTTCTTTAGTTCTAACATGGTTGGTGCTGCCTCTGTCAACAGCTACTACATTTTAAAATATCATTATTGAGCAACCATGACAAAGGAGCTTCTGTGCAAACAGAAGCAACTTTATTTACAGCTAAGTTACTGCAGAGCTTGATATATTATCAGATAAGAATTTTCATTGGCTTCCAAAATGTCAAAGGATATACCTTGTCTTGGCATTTAAAATGCAAAAATTAACCTAACTGTTGCTATGCTGTTAGAACTCCTGTCATGCAAAATTATATATCTGGTGACACTATACTACCATTAAGTAAGGTTTTACACTACTAACCACCGGTTGCAACTGCTGCTTCACATCCTTCTTCATCTATTTCCACAAATGCTTTATGAATTGCTTTACTAACAAATAGGTTTTCACAGTTTTCTACGGTTTCTGAAAGATCCGCCTGTGAGGTAAAAATTGTAGAAAGTCCCATCTAAAACCGTTAACAAAAAAATAAAATTTATTTCCTACACTATTTAGTTGTTTACTGACTTCCGTAAGCACAGGCTGTAAATCTATCGATGTTTCAATTTTAAATTTTGGTAGGCATACATGTATAGTCTCATGTCTTGCTTCATCTGTTACACTAAGCAGGTCAAGATGAGCCAGCTGCTTTTCTACTTCTGCTAATCCTTCAATCTCATGTGGTAAAATAATAACCATGCTGAGATTTTCACCTCTGTAAGGTAATTCTAAAATCTTAGCGTCTAGGCTACCTTGCCAAGAACTGTAATTAAAACTATCCATAACAGACATCATTTGACAATAAATTCCATCGTCTTCGGAAGTATAAAATAAATATTCTGTGTTTCTGCTTCGAAAAGGTTTTTCCCACTTTCCATTAAAATAAATCGCATTAATAAGAGCAACTCTAGTATCAGAATTAAGATCAGCATGGGAAATCAAATTTTTTATTTTCCCATTGGTCTTATTTTCGACCCATTCATTGATTTCTCTAGCTACTATATCACTGTGAGAGAAATTTACTAAAGTTACTTCAGACTTGAAATATTCGTTAACTACCTGTTCGAATTTTGCTTTTAAGGTAAAGTTTTCCATGAGGTAGATGTTGTTAGCTATATTTACGGTTACGTTTTCCAAAATTTCGAGTTGCTCAATTATTTGTTTATACCTATCGGCTGCGGATTTGCTATCTTTAACATTCAGAATTTTAGACAGTTTTTCAGCAGTTTCCCCTGCGGCTCCTTGACATACCATTGCCAAAACTATTTCAATACTTAAAGGTGATAAAAACATGTTATCATTTTCAAATAGTGCAGTTGCACTGCTATAGAGTTGAATAGCACTATCACTGTTAGTTCTTGGTTCTTCACCTTCATTGTTCATTTCGGTTCTAATTGAGCCTACAAAATATACTAGTATACATAAAGCAATCTGCAATTACAAAACTCTTATAAAATTAAAACAATTAAAATGTATAGCTTATTTAATCATTTAGGACATGAAGATTGATATGGAAAGAAGATGTTCAACAAAGAAGACCGTAGACAAACTAACGAATAAAATCGAAATACTGAATGTCTAGAAATCAACAACGTGACACTCGCATTTTCTTCTAACAACTTGTTCTACATACTAAACTATGGTTTTGCTTGTGATCGTCGACTTTAAATAGTAATTACAACACTATTATCTAAGGAAACAGCTATTGGCTAATTAGACTTTAAGATAAACATCGCACCCTCTCTTTCTAACTGTTTTCTTTAAATTCGATTAATATACAACATGCAATTTGCTTGATTGAAAACGTCCCTGATCTGTGGAATCTGTATTTTTTTGAAAAACACCTGTTAAATATTCTTAACTAGAACAATAAACTGTACCATTTGCAGCAGAAGAATAACTTTTTATCTTTTATACCCTAGAAGTGATAATGCCACAGTACTCTTTAAATTGCAGCCCAAGTATTTGCTTACTGCTGTCTGATAGAGGATTCTTCTTTTTTCGGTAGTACTAGACTTTTGTACCTTTACATGTAAAAATTTTCGAGTAAATTCTTTAAGGTTAACTTTTTAACCTTTTTTTAAAAAAAATTCTTGAGCGCTTCGATTTTATATTTCATTTTTGGGCGCAGAAAGATTTCTTTCTGACAGCTAAATAAGGTTCTAGAAGACGACCTCTTATTATTCCAGACCATACATTAACCTTTGTTTGGCGCTGGCTGTGAGATTCTTGGGCCCTATGAGAATTTTCTAGTGCCCAATACCTATAGTTATGACGGTTAACAGTCCCGTTAAGGCAAAAGGTGGTTTCGTCAGAAAAGGTAATATTATTTAAAAGGTTAGGATCCCTACCAAAGCGTACTGTTGCATTATTTCCAAATTTTAGAGATAATTTTTACTGAGAACAAATGTTTTTAATTATCATTCAACCAGTGAAGAAATCTATCAAGTAAAAGAATTGGAGTTGTAATTTTTACAAAATGATGATGTCATAGCTCAAAAAATAAACTGCCCAAAAAAAGTATTTCGGCACTCAAAGATGCCTTATTGAAGTATAAAATCGAAGTGTTCAAGAATTTTTTAAAGAAACTTTATATCACCAAATATTATGAATTTTGTTCCAAACTTTATCACCACTCTGTACAAAGTACATTTAGAAATCTGACACATGTCAACTGTGACTTTCTTTCAATGGTTTACTATCATTGAACTTGGTAACCATAGTTACAACAATAAGCAAATGTAATGTTGACATGGTAATACCGAATGACAGAAGCGCAAGTAAAAATAACAAAAGCGTTGGTAAAATATTGTTTTTTCACGTTCGTGAAAAAAAGTGCAACATTTTTCATTAATTTTCGTTTATAAAGGATGCGTTTGTTTCATCGCGATAGAAGCGTGAAAAAAAGTGCCATAACGGTTCATTTTTTCACGCATTTGAGTGAAAAAAAGTATCATAACGTGTCATTTTTTAACGCAAAATATTTAAACACATAGGAGGCTGCCACTGGCATTTGTCAGAAATTAGAACGCATTGATGTGACGCATCGAGAAAGCCGTTATTGAAGTAGGTAGTTCTTGATTTTTATTACGAACGTGAAAAAAGTTTTGTATGCAATTCGTGAGTAAAGTTACTTTTTTCACTCGGCGGATTTGCGCACTCGCCTACGGCTCGTGCGGCAAACTTTCCTTCTCGTGAAAAAAAGATACACTTTACTCACTTGTTGCATAAATAACTATTTACCTTCACAAAAATAGTGAGTAAAATAGAGAAATAACTGTAAGTATAAAATAATAGTTATTTATATAGCAAGAGTGTAAAGCGAAACTTTTCGAACAAGTAGGAAGTTTATGGCATGAGCGATAGGGAAATATTTATCAAAAACCTAAATCAAGGTTATTCTACATTAAGAATTTACTTTTGCAAGTAATTATAAGATAGCTTTGGTGTACATGATATCCAAAGAAAAACCAAATAAAGACTAAACAACAGGAAGGAAAAATTACTTTCTCCCCCGTTCGGATACAATCGTCAACTTTTGGGCACAAAATGTGGATCGAAAAGTCTACTTTCTAATAAGGTCGACCAAGAATAATTTACTTTATACTTACAGCAGCTTTTGTCGATATCTTCTTTGCTAGTAGTTTTTTTTTGAATATCTGAACAGTATCGTTCTTGTGAGAAACGAATGTGAAGTCTTAAACGTGTTTTAGAGGATGTCCGGAAATAAATGATACAATGGGACAACGTTGAAGTGTGGATTGCTGAGTTTAGAATAAGTCAATTGGGCCCCTCTTGCAACAGGCAGAATTATTTCCTTAAGAAGCTACAGGCCCAAGTAGTTTTTCAGTTATTAAACCTTTACTAATGACCTGTTAACTTAAGCGAGTAACCGAAATGACTTCTCAAGGTTTTTTTCTTTTTACTAATTGTTGTTAAAAAGGGCTCCATTTTTCCTTATCGCTGGCAACACTGGTCAACGTGGGCAACCTTGTTTCGGTTATCAAAAATAAAAATATACCAAGTGACCATTGAATTAATTGTGAACTGTCGATTTTGTAATTCCTTTTCTTAAGTAAAAATAAAACTTTTCATACATTATAAATTGATTAGCCTATTGAGTTGTGTTTAAACTAACTGTTTTTCCCTGCTGCACTTCTCTCCGCAACAATTGTTCATCAAAAACAAATGTGTTCTCTTATGTGTACAACTAGATGTGTTCATAAAGCTAAACAGAACGGTGCGTTAATTTCTGAAACAAGCCTTATTTTAGCCCCAAGAATTCGCCATAAAGCTTTTGTAACGAACATTTGAATAACATTGAGATATTTGTTTCAACTGCCACAACGATGGAAAGTAATGTTTAAAATCCAAAATGCCACTAAGTGAAGGCTATTGAAATGCTACTTCTATTCAAAATTGCTATTTCTCTCGTTTTAGTGTCAGCCAACCTATATGTTTCTGTGGGTGGGATTTAAGAAAAAGAAGATGTAACAACCAGTCTTTATTTAATACCACATACAACCTATCTGAAATCAGCAGTGTTTCTGCATTTAATAATCAAACAATTTCTTGCTGTAATTTTGATTAATTTTGATTATCAACTGTAGTAGGTAGGAGTAGTTGCAATAGGTTACCTGTATTGCACTAGGTGTATTGCTACAATGATGAGAAAGTAAATTTCAAACTTTAAAGTGTATTAAGGTTTCTTTTCCGTGTAAAAAGATAACTCTAAACGTTACCACTTTTAATCTAGCTTTCTAAATGGTATGTGACTTCAAAACAATACATTTCAAACACCGGCCGGTGACCGTTACAATTCAGCTCCTTTTATTAACTGTACAAAATAATTGTTTATAATAATATCCGTAAGTACTGCATAAAGATACATGCTAAAGCTTTTTCGTAATGTTTATCTTATGATAGTATTTTTAAAACTACATAAAAGCATTTTACCTGGTCCAATCTATTCAGCAAGAGAAACTGGATATTTAAGGCGCAGTCTTTTGAGAAACATACGAATAAAATCAATAATTCTGACAGTAGCGACAGTAGTAAGGCATGGTAAGGCTTTTAAGTAATTAAAGTAGCTGCGGCGGGAAAATTAGTTAAATAACCAAACACTGCAGTAGGTGCAATAAAAAAATCCAACAAAATATTTCCATTATAATCATCAAACAGAAGGATGTACTATAAAAATTAGGAATAACATAATAGAAAATGATAAACGAAACAACTATTCTACACATGTGCAATGAGATTCCTTTGTATAAAAAAGAAAGCTTAATTCGTAATACACCTAGCTCAGTTCCGTACAGTCAGTACTGTAACTAGTTAATTTCTAACAATTCTTAAATTGAAAAATAAACCCTTAACAGCTCACTTCACCATTCTTATTTTCTCTTTTTGCGGAGCTTCTTTTTAGAACTACCAACGTCGTAATCAAGTTCCCCACAATGTCTACGTCTACTTTAGATATCCCGTTTTGTCTTTCTAATTGTCTTGCTATATGCAGTCAGCGCTTCTCTATATCGTTTTATACCTGCAATGTTGTTGTTTTTATCTGAAAATATTTTTCGTTGTAGGTTGCGATGATGTCTTCCTCTATTTGCTGTGTCCTGAATGTTATTGTTAACCCACTAAAGATTTTGATTAAGGTCTGTCTTGAAAGACTCAATCATTCATTCTAGAATTGCAATATGCCATGCTTTCTTTCTAAGGTTTTCTTATATTAAAGCGAATTTGTCTATAATCTGAATAACTTTCTTTATAAGACACTCTCCAGTTTTTGATGAAGCTACTGGCATAGATAGTAGCTACTGAGATGGCAATAACTTCTGTCTATTGCACGTAACAGCGGCTAAATTATTTGTCGTAATAAATTCACATCTTACTAACAAAAAGATGCATTGGGTCGTGTGTTTATATTCTGTGGTCATAAGTAGGCTCATTCAATTGTTAAATTGTTCAGTCCTTCTCTGTTCACTGTTTCAACTGTAACAGCTGCTAGATCTCTAGAATTCCTAGATCTGTTAGCATTAGTACTGTGTTCCCTTGTTTAAAAGTATGCAGGCTCTGAGAGTTTCGCGAGTGTTACTATAGATTGATTCACCACCTATCTTACCATGATTTTTAAATTTTCAATTTCAAATCATTCTTCATCAAATGAGTACAATAAAGGATTTCCATTAAAAAATTATAGTGTTTGTCTTTCCTTAAAAAATTTAGTTGGCATTGCCCTGTAATGTAAAACTAAACACTAAACAACTTTTATAGGAAACCTTTTTCCATATAGCACATGTGTTTATTGAGGTATACAGGATATTTCATACTTTTCATTAATTAAAACAATATTGACTTTACTCATCTCTTATTCATAATATTTTGTAGGACCTCTAATTGGTGCTAGTCAAATCAGACCAAAGAGGTAGGACAAGCAGAAAGAAAACAAAAAGTTACAGTAATTAAGATTGCAAACAAAGAAATTTCAAGAATTTTTAAGTCACCGGCATTTTCCCAAACATCAAAAATATGTGCATCATACATAGTTTTTCAAATCTAAAAACTGAGTTTTGCAGTGAACAGAAGAAATGCCATAAATTAATAAGACTGGTTTGAATAGATAGGTACTGAGACATGAAGTTGTAATGTCATTTTCTAATGTTGCGCATACAAATCCGGTCTCTGCTTTGAGTTTTGTTCTAAACGCATTTGTTTAATATGAATTTACTGCTTTATTTCATTTTAAATCATTTATATTGTTCAAAAATATTTTGTTCAAGGTTCTTTAAAATTTATATTGCTAAAACAGAAACGTCTAAACATTTATCAGTTCGTAAAAACTTTGTTGATGTTTCGGTATTTTTATGTTCGGAAGAAAGTCTGATTTATGCTCACCGAATAGAGGTTTGTAATTTTCCACGGTTAATATGTTTGTCCATGTTCATTTTGATAATGTGGTGTGGATCCGGCTTCTGTCGTTGATTAATTTAAGTCAGCTAAGTGTGAGAAAAGATTCGTTTTCTCATGGAGTCGAATTTGGAACGCGAAGAGGAGTGGTCGACTCCGCGCGTGTTTGGGGTTTTGGTCGCCAACGTACCGGCCGGTCCATGAGGGCACAGTACCGTCCTTCTTCTGTTAAAAACCAAGTCGTATCGTGAATTCAATTTTAAGTGCTTTTCGTGAACTTTATAGTGCTCTTCGTGAGATTTATAGTGTTCTTCGGGAGTGGGTTCTGAAGAACAATAACGACATGCTTGTCGGATCTGAATTTCTAAGTTCACGAGTAGAAAGGATTATTCCTAAGTAATAAATTTCGCAATTAGTTGCCGTCCAGTAATGGTAAACTTTCATGAATCTCAGATTTATCTTAATTTACCTTAATTTCATTAGGAATTCGATAAAATGCAAATTTGTAAAGATAGCAGTTATAGAAAAATTGTTTTTAGTAGTTTAATTTGCAATAGAAAATATTGCAAAATTTTAAATGTGGGTTTTAAGCCTTTTAAACCGTGACGCAGTTGGCCTTTCTTACGTGATTGGCGTACTTCTCGAGCAGATGGCGGCGTTACACGAAACATGCGTGAATATTGTCGTCATGAGAAAAGGAAAGTTGTCGTTCAGATTATTAACCAATCGAGTTTGTCTGTGCATGAGCGCCATCTGTTGTTTTTTTATTTTGTATTAAACAGGCCGGTGACGTTTAATAAGAACTTAACAATTAGTCCAACAGAGAGTTTCTAGATATAATATGGCGCGACAACGTTTTATACATTGTATAAATAATATATATAGAACGCCTCGACGACGTAAATCTCCTACATTTCCAATATATGTTTGAAATCAATATAACATGGTCCACAATGACCTGGCAAGAACCAACAATTCGATCGAGGGTTAGCAAAATGCTTTATCCAACATAATTGGTGAGTCTCGTCCATCCATTTTCAAGCTCTTGAAGGTTTTTCAAAAAGGCGAAAGTTTAAAATGAGTAAAAGTTACTCAGCTTCTATGGTGACAGAATATGCCAACACACCATGGATGGAATATTTGTACCTGCTGTTATACTTGATATCCATGGTCAAAGATTAATCTTTGCTTAATGTTGTAACTGTAATGACTGATTAAATTTTTATGTTAGTTTTCATTTGTTATTTTTCCTAATCTTCGTTTCAGTAACATTTTTTCTACAGTATAATGCTAAAAGCTCCAATCTCACAATTTGCACTATTGTTAGACAAAATAACAGTAATGATATTCTGTAAGAGTAAAAAAGACAGAGAACATCTGCAATTAGTTTATAGTTTCTACTTTCTATGTAATGTGAATTTTTGCAACCTAAATTAATGCTATTTCTACTTCTATCACTACTCAATTATTTCAAAATAATACCTAGATATTTATTATTCACAAAATCTTGAAAACAATTGCAATTTTGTTTCATTTGTTTACCTACATGTGTTTGCAACTAATAGGAAAATATGATAATGTGTGTCTTAGTTCCTGTTCCCAACAATATAAAAGGTAAGGTGGGTGGGTAGTTTAAAAACCAAGAAAATATAAGGTGACAATATAGTTTATGCAGCATTGGCTTTATAGTTTGCGGATCTATGGTGTGTGTTTAAGATATCTCAGGTAATATTGACTGAAACAGTACAAACTTTTACAGAGTTTGCTTCAGAACTTCTAGAGCAGGTGGTCTCAAGAATACCTATTCATCTTGTAAAATCACTCTAAAAATAATATAACACTCCCTGTACTAATGTAAAGATCCTAAAGAAGAACTATTTGGTATAAACAAATAAAACG
>VTPC01090540.1:75861-151023 GCA_011009095.1 Ignelater luminosus | reverse complement strand
TTTGTAATACAAATTCGAAGCTAAATATTAGACTAAAGAAGAAGATACAAATACGAACATTAGTTTTTCCATTATTCGGCAATACTGTCAAGTATATGTCGTCGGAAATATTGATCCAATTTTAAATTGCCGGCAACAACACATTACTATTTCTGTGAGGGTTAAGTTATTATTAGGAAAGTCTCTAATTCTGTTTTCGGCCGTAACATATGCTAAAACTAAACCATCAAATGAAAATTGATGTCTTGTGTCTTACATTGTAGGTAAGACTTCAATAACACCAAGATATAAAATTCGTTTTCTTGATCCTAAACCGATTTTTTGATTCGGTGGTTCTGTTGGAAGATTTTGCCGAAGAATGTAAAAACCAAGTAGTCTAGTAGCTACAGCAAATCCCAAAATCTATAGATTCTCCAACTTCCTGAAGAAGTCTTACTTACTGTTATTATCTCAATAAGACCATATCTTTAAATGTCCAGTTTTTTGGACCCGTATGAGTCTTTACGTGCTCATCAATGTGTTTAAACTCTTGGACTACCTGAATTACTCAAGATTTACAGTTTGATCTGACTTTAAGGAACCGGTAAGGTTTCGATGCAGCTCCTCATAGTTATTTCTGCTTTAAATCTTTCAAGTCGGAAGATATTACTTGATGTAAGGTGCAGAGGTACACAAGCATCTGAAATTGCCTCGGAGCGCACTAAATCCTCAGGCCGGCCCTGAGTATTATATACCTTCTTTGTAGCTAAATAATTTGTAGAAAAACAAAAGCAAACTTGTGTAAAATATAATTATTATGGATTAAATCGATTTCTTTAATTCTGATCTTTGTAGTATGTAGACACATACACAGATAAACATAGATTTGTATAAAAATCATGAACTGTACAGTTTCTACAAAAACTTTGTCCCTGAGCATAACATAAAAGACACTGCAAAGAAGCTTCTATTAGATACATATCAAACTCTGCAACAAGATTTTCGGTAGAATGTGTAAAATAAAACTTTCAAATTCAGAAAAAACCTAAGTTATTTGGAACTCAAGCACTCGTTCTTCCATAACTGACATCTTCTTTCTTTCGATTTATTCCCGCTGACGTTGCTGCTTATGCGAAAGCGGAAGAGAATTTACATCGGCTGGCTTCCACAAACCACCTTGATATTTACATCAAAAGCGGCAATCTGTTTACCAGTACATTCACGTTGGAACTTCATAGCTGTCTATCTGTGGAATTGAGCTGAAATAAGGAATAAGTATTGGGGTGTTTTGTATTCTTTCCAATGCGAATCTGAAACGAGGTGAATACGTAAAATTAATGATAAATTGAAACTACTTTGCTTTTAAATTGAACTTTAAAACGAGAATAATAAAGCAATAAAACGATTTTTTGTTGCCCGGAGAGATATAAAGACATCAATATTGTATCCTTTAATATTTCAAACCTTTTCGGCAAAGAAAAGAGTGATATCCAATGACAAGATATAGAAATTAAATTATTTTGTTAACAGAAGGATTTCTTTACTCGTTTATTATGTAACATACGTGTTAATAAGATGTTTTTAATTAATCTTTTGCATCCACATATACAATGAGAATGCTGTTATTATAATGTAATTTAAAAATAACATGATTGATGAGGCGCTTTCACTATTTGGTCCAGCTAGGGGCTATAAATCAAACTTTCAAAAATTCATCAACACCTTTGAGGAACCGCAAGCTGTACTCAATCAAAATGAAATTTAATATAAATTAGCTACCTTCCTTAATTAGATAGATATCCTCTTAAATTGCTTGCATGTTCACACTGAAACTTCACATGACCTCTTCGAATACAGCGTCTAGTAAAATTGTTTTGGTAAATATCATCTTAATAGTATAAGATAAGTAGGAAATAGCATGATCATTGGCATTATTTTTCTTAATTGAATTATTACTTTAACCTATAGTTAGGAAAAACGTCAATGCAAATGTGTTAAGAGGTATCTTGTGTCTGAAGCAAAGGAAAAAGGATCAATGACAGCTATAGTGATTTTTTATTATTCGAGGACAAATTTTCTTTGACGCTCTTTTTGCTGGAATAAGAAGGAATAAAAAACTGGTAAAACAACATGATAATTCTTGCAGATTTTTTGATTAACTGCATTAAGTTAGATATGAGCAAAAAATTGCGATAAGTACCCTTTTTGAATTGGGCTTGGTGATCTTCATATTTATTTCTCTAAACTAAGGGGAACAACTAACCCAACAGGCAACGAATTGCTACTAATCTACTTGCTTACGCGTTTTAAAACCAGTGAAGATTATAATTCGTTCAATTTTAATTAGGTACTCAATAGGATTAACACACTAAAATATATTGAACGGAACTTTACGTCATTAGGCTAACACAACGCTGTAGTGTCAAGTTTCTTCGGAAAGGAGAGTAAGTAAAAGCTGATTCTCTTAAAAGTACTTAATGATATTTATTTTTAAATTTTAACTAGTATTCAAAGCTGCTGAGGCTGCTCTTATTTTTAAAACCTTAAGTTCCAAATGTGTGGTTTGTAATAGAAAATAAGGCAATCTAGTTAAGAAAACTGCGTGTTTATCTTTGACATTATTCTTTTGAGTTTTATTAATTACATTGAGATAAATTTCTATAAATATTTGTATAGCATATCATATATACAGGGTGAGTCTTTTTCGATGTTTAGAGAGACGATTAAATGGGGAAAGAATTGCAGTTTTACGAGCTCAATTTAATGAGCTTTTTGTTTGTTGGAATAAGTGCATGGCTAACTAGATATCTCGCAAAAAAATGTGTAAAGGAAAAAGTTGTAGGTAATTATTTTCTTAATGATACAGTCTAACCGAAGTTTTTATTTAAGCTGTAGTTTTTGAGTTATGACACAAGCTTGTGTTTTTTCTAATGGAAACCATAGTCGGCCATGACTTTATAAAAAAGGCCTTTTTTCAACTATTCTAACGATATATTACTTGACATAGTTATTTTTATAAATAAATTAATTATGGCTCTGTTTTTCTTTTCATTTTTGAACTGTTCAAGTAGTACGCTATGGAAGCATTTGATAGACGCGCACATCGCGTCTAATAATAAAATTCATGTTAGTTATTAAAATTTTTATTTTAATTTCGAAATTATAAACATAAATATTCTAAATAAAAATAATTTCTGCGAAATCAATAAACAGAGAATGACAAACGATAAATTAAGAAGCAATAAAGGAAATTAGAATATAAAGCATTACCAAAACAACGTAATTAAAGTAAGTAAAGTATTTAAAACTAAACATGTTCAAAAGGTCCAACATTATGATTAATGCCAAGTTACACCTTTTTAAAACAGAATTTGTTGCTTTTCTAACGGAATGTACATCACTATTAGCAAAAACTTCTAGTACAGCTTCCCTAAGGTCATCTACTGTGTCGTACGACTTTTGATATACTCTATCTTTTTATATTTATGACACAAAATGTAACACTGAATCATATCACGCTTTTCTTGATTAGAAAAATTTATATTGATAATTTAGGAGACCAAAATCAACATTAATTATAAACTAAATGATTTGCAGTTCGAAAATGAAAAAAAAATAAGCCCATAATTTATTTATTTATAAAACTAACTATGTCAAGTGGTATATCGTTAGAATTGTTGAAAAAGGGCCTTTTTTATAACATCATGGCCGACTATGGTTTCCATTAGAAAAAACAAAAGCTTGTGTCATAACTCAAAAACTATAGCTTAAATAAAAAATTCGGTTACACTGTATTATTCAGCACACAATTACCTACAACTTTCTCCTTTATACATTTTTTCTAAAGTCAATAATAACAGAGCTATAGGCACTGAACAGAGCAACAAAAAAACTATTTTTGCGAGATACCTAGTTAGCCATGCATTTTTTAAAAAAACAAAAAGCTCATTAAGTTAAGCTCGTAAAACTGCAATTCTTTCCCCATTTAATAGTCTCTCTATCTTCGCTGGTTTCCGAGATCCCCATACTAAACATCGGAAAAAACTCACCCTGTATATGCAAAAAGGTTGTTTTAATTCACGGTTGCTGTTTCAATTTCTTCAGGAAGTGTGGGCATAGTTTTTTTAATACCTTTTGGTTTAACTGTATTAATTAACAATAAGCAAACAAAAAAATATTCTAAAATAAATCATTAGCCGTTGTTTCGCCAATTACAAATTTTAATACCACAAATACAGCAAGCTAATCTTAGAACTGTATAATTTTCTCTACTAATATGCCCATAGAAGTGATAAATCTATTTCCAAGCTACTCTTGTAACTATTAATTTGATTCATCCTGCAATTAAATAATCCTACGATTATTACTTGTTGCACTTTAATCAGGCTGAAAACTAAGAGATCAGGTTTCAGATTAAATAAAACTAAATTATTACTAATAGTCACAACCAGTCTGCAAATTAAACGTGGAACTTTTTTTTTTGTTCCAAATCCAACATTTAGTGCCGGCACTAAAGTTTTATTGATGATTTAAACATCACTTAAAATGAATAAAATACTTCGCTTTATTTATTGCCTTCCATCACCGGAAGTTTTTTTGTGAATCCTTTTATGTGAATTACAACAGGAAATCTAAAAGCATATAAAGCTGACACAATCTTGAAGCTTTTCGTAAGCTTTTATCCCTTAATCTGAGCCACTATATCAGAATTGCGGCAAGTTAAACCACATTCTATTTTCAGCCCTCTCTGATCCCATATATCTGAAGAACAGCTATCATTTCGCAAACAATATAACGCGTGTCAGTTTTACTGTTCCGAAATTATAAGTTATGTCTTTTATAAGGGAATTTCAGGGGCTTATTTTATCGCGACTCGGCTGCGGTGATCCGTTCTTGTTACGGTACTTCATTCCAATTCTCTTTTACGCAACACTTTTTACAGCGAAAAGTTGCAAGTGATGTTTATAAAATGAATTTAGGAAAAAACCACACGTTTTTTGCTGTTGTTCTAATATCTTAGCTAATTCATACATATCATCAGTATGTATTTCTAGTTTAATTTTACATTACAATAAATAATCTGTTTATTAGGTATTAGAGATTTTAATTAAAAGTAGAAATTGGATTTCCAGAAAAATATGCAATTAAGCGGAATAAACATTAAAATAAATAAGTTGATCTATCTTTAATTAAATGATTAACAAATAGAACAAAATTTAATTGGTTAAAACATAAACTAATCTGTCTAATACAAGTCTTTAACGATGCAAAGCAAAGAATGAAACTATATTCTTCGGTAAACTATGCATTACAAAATTATAACAATTCAGTAAAATATAACACAGTATTAAATTAGATTTATACGTTCTTGGGCTCAAGATAAGGTCGTAGGTACAGTACAAATAGTCTTGGTTATCTAATCTTGACTTTGTAATTATAAAATATTTTAGAACTCTAACTTTTAAACAAATTGCTTAATCAAATCACTCCTATTTATCTTCTTAATTATACTAATAAATTATAATATCAATTTATTGTTTAATAAATTATTTTGTTATTTGGAAACTAATTTTAGCATGTATTGATACAAAAAAATCTTTGAAGGAAGGAAAACAACTTTTAAGGTAAGGAAATGAGATAAGGTAAGATTAATTGTTAAAAATGTGACGTCATAATGTTTTATATTTTATGTCACCATTTAATTGTAACCTTGACGATTACCTCCTATTGTCTTGTCAAAAAAAACCCATCAGGTTATGGGCCCAGCACAATGTAAAATAGGCTCATAACAAAGAAGACAAAATAAGTTTTTCGTTTGTGCGTGGTACTCTAGTGTTCAGTGTTTTATAACTTTATATTTTTATCTTGGGCGAATTTAATTTTAAATATACCCGATGGTAGACAAAAATATTAGCATTGAACTACTAGATGGTGTATCCAATTATAGTGATTGGAAATTTGCCATGAGAATGTACCTAATCCAAGAAGATCTTTGGTGTTGCATTGAGCCTGAGTTGACACGGATAAAAACAGTGTTGCTGTGGATCCCAAAAAAGGACAAAAAGCTTTGGCTAAAATTTGTTTGCATGTTAATGGGCTGCTATGGAGGAGGAATATTTTTCTTTTAAAGAAAATAGAGCCTGAGCATTGGTCGAGAGGCCTGAAAACACGAATATGGTGAAATGTAAATGGATTTTCAAACTAAAACAGGATTGTAAAGAAAAAGTAACAAGACACAAAGCCCGTCTGGTTCCAAGAGGGTTTAGTCAGAAATTTGGAACGGATTATACAGAAACATCTTCTCTAGTAGTGAAAAACTGCTCAGTTAGACTTCTTTTAGCCTTGGCAGTAAAACTAGGCCTTGCTATTGACCACCTGGATGTAAAAACGGCTTTTCTAAATGGCGACCTCAACAAAAAAGTGTACATGGAGCAATCAGAGGACTTTATTGTTAAAGGACAGGAAAACAAAGTGTGTCTTTTAAAGAGAGCTATATATGGCTGAAAACAATCCTCGCACAGCTGGTACTCGAAAATACACAACGTACTTACATCACTAAATTTTAAAAGAAGAAGCTTTAACAGACGGGGCCAAAGAAGCAAAATTTCTAAAAAGTGTTATGAGCGAGTTAATGCAGGACAATTCTTCCATACTTATCTATAACGATAACCAATCTGCACAAGCCATGTCAAAAAACCATATGATGAATAAACGGACAAAGCACATTGACATCAGATTTCACTTTGTACGAGAAGCTCTCGAAAATGGCTCCATCACCCTAGAATGTCTACCAACGCAGGACATGGCAACTGATATTATGACGAAAAGTTGAGCTGATCCAAAACATAAAAAAAGGACCTTTAGATTAATTAAGCATTTTTTCAAATAGATAAAACATTAAGTTAGGGTGTTAAAAATGTGACGTCATAATGTTTTATATTTTATGTCATCATTTAATTGTAACCTTGACGATTACCTCCCTATTGTCTTGTCAAAAAATTATTCATTGGCGTTTTCCTTGTGGTATAATTGTATATTGTTTTCTTACATTAAAATACTTTTTCCATTCAATTATATCTGTGTTTTTCTATAACCCATCACTAATTACAGTCACTCACCCGCTGCAGGTAGATATCGTTTGAAGTAGGCTGTTCACCCAGGTTAAATTCAATTAAATCTAACAAAAAAAAACAGAAAAAATAAAGAATTATGAAAGAAAACAGAGTTGCTATTTTCACTTTCTTACTTAAATTGAAGATAGGCTTACATAAATTAGTAAAATTAGTCATTCTGTCCGAATTTTAGCTATGTAATGATTAATGACAATAGAGTATCTGTCGTATCGTCAAATTGAAGATATGCCAAAGAACATAATGTAACATTAATATTGGAATAAATTTTAAAATTTTTAATTACACCGGAAGTACAAAGAAGAAAATGTAGCAAATTTCCTATACGAGGCTTGCTGGAAAAACTTTTGCAAACGGATCAGAAAAACAAAGATACAATTTAATTGTTTTCCAAAATATTCGTTCTTAGCATCAATACATTTTGCATACGCTCAAACCAATTTTTGAAAAATTTTTTTCAATCTAAAGCGGGTATCTCAGAAACCAGTTGCCTAAATGTCTCAACGGCTGCTTCAGACAAAAATAACGCTCACCACGCATCTTGTTTTTGATTGTTGGGAACAGAAAGAAGTCGAATACGAACTGCAAAACTTACGTACGTTTAAATTATCGTGTAAAAATCATGTGTATTGCTTTCATGTCAATGCCCTATTTTACGGTATGTCATATGCCGATCTAGCTCAATCATTTCACGCACAGCATCAACATTAGTGGCAACAACAGACATGGATGGACGACCTTCATGCAATTCATCACTGAGGAAAGAACGTCTACGCTGGAGCTCAGCAAACCAATTATAAACAGTTCTATGCGATGGAGCTTTTTCACCAAAAGCCGCATTAAGCCGTTCGATGCTGATCCATTGCTTGGGTGTTGAGTTGCTTCGAAAATCGTAAAAAATCATTGATTGAAAATTCAATTTTTTAACAAAAACATTTTTTTCAAAGCGCTTTGTAAACAGAACTAGTTAGCTTGGGTATTAACTGTCAACTGAATTATAGGTTAGAAGTGACAGATTTTTCGAAATTGACATTGGCACAACGCTAATACCAACGGAAGTACCTGATTGCAGAAAGTTTTCCAGTAGGCCTCGTATATACAGGGAATACAGCGAAGAAACCGTAACAAAAACAAACACATAAGGGACTTCTCTAGAAAATACTACATAAGTAGATTATAAATATTAAAAATTTCTGGTATAATCTATAGCGAACTGGTTTCATGCATCACGCGTTTGGTCGTGTGCTTATAATTGTAGAGAAATTTGTGAAAACACGTGATGTTGAGCGTAACTTTATCCTTCAATTCAAAATTGCTAATTATGACGAATCGTAACGTTGTACAGAAAAAAAAATCATAAAAAAAGTCCAAACTTAGCCTAACAATAATGCTTAGGAAAACAGCGCCGTATGTTGTATACAACTTCGTACAAATCGTTCATTTATTGTATTGACTAGCATTCTGCTGTTGTTACAGGCTGTTTGTATAAATGAAAACTTTGATAATCAAATTCTATGTTTAATTTTACATTGATTTCAGAAGTTTTTTTTATTATTTTCATTCATAGATTAATGAAAACCACGCTTTATAACAGTTGCCTTTACAATTTTGTTAAAATGTTTTTAACTTTAAAGGTATACCTAAATGAATTTACGTAACTTAGATAATTACAGAAAACTGAACAGCTATTCGTTATTGAATAGTATATTATGTGTAACCCGTAATACAAAAGGGCAAACCAGTGTAAATCAGAACTAGGGTGGCATAAACATTACCCGTTCTCAAAGTTGGGTGGTCGACTCTTCACGGATTAACAACACTATTAGAGTAATCCAGATCCAGACAGGGTGCGTTTGGGTCACGTGGCAGCCACGCGACACATCCGTTCACTTAGACACGGTGTTGTACTTATCGGATCACTTTGCGACAATCTATCTCGCGTATTGATTGATGCCGAGGTGATTTATGTGCTCTTTTCGATGCCATTAAAGCGTGTTGAGGGTTTGTTTACATTGGTAATGTTTTAAGTACTTTCAGTAGCAATAAGTACTTTGAGACATTGAACACATTCAGATTTTTTTCTATTAAGATTTTAACGTTTAAAGATGAAATAAACACAAAACAGTTGACGCTTAATAAACACCTGACATCAGAAATGATTTACAAGTATCTACTAATTACATTGCTTATTAATAATGCAACGGTCTTGTAAGTCATTTGATTAGTTTCAAAAAGGAAATGCCGCTGACGTTTTCTTCTATGTTCTACCTTTTTGTTTGCTGCTTAACGAAACAATCATGAAACACGTTTGAGTACAAAAAGATTAACTACACATAGAGAGCGTCGAAACTTGAAAATCTTTATCGTTACAATTCCAAACACCTAATTTGCACTTCATATGTCAAAATACTTTTTGAACTAGTCTTTCTTTGGCCAACCACCTTTGTTACTAGGTATAGCTAGCAGTACCTACCAATTAACAAATTTTGGTTTTTACTTGCATTCTATAATAGTCTTCACTTGCACCACTTTCTCCATATCCTAGTGTAGTTTTCATTAGATAGATATCTTGATGTACTGCTGTTTTTGTTTTAAAATGTTCTAATAAACTGTCCTCATGACTTACTCGACTTTGGTAATTTTCGTAGCCCTCTTCAATTAATCTAATTACTTTTCCTGGTACTCCTGTGTTATATATGCATTCACAAGAAATAGAGCCAATCACTTTTTTAAAATCTGTAAACATTATACTTTGTAACACGTTTATTTAGTCTACGCATGACTCCCAGCTCTAAATCCTGCTTGTCCCTTCCCCAGATTCGCATTTACCTGTTTGGATATCCTGGATAATATAATTTCTAGAAATAGCTTACTTGCCCCTCCAGACCGCCTTTTCTTGATATCTTGATTGTAATACCCTTTCTTCGTTCCAAAGGAAAATCATCTTCTCTCCATATTATGCCCATAAGACTTAGCATGTAATACAGGGCTAGGTTGATAATTAGTCGGCCTAGGCAAAAGATGGCACCACAAGTATCTCAACAATGTTGTTATTCGTAAATACTAACCTTGAAACGACTGCTTGGCAATTGTCAGCCGCTGCGTCAATTAGTCTATGTTTGACAGTCATTAAAAGCAAACAACTGCATTTTTACAAAAATGAAGGAAATCAAACATCGTGCAGTGATTAGATACTTGTTTTTGGAAAAACAAAACGAACGATGAGATCAACACCGAATTGACCGATGTTATGAAGACTCTGTGCCTTCGCTAACAACAATAAAATATTGGAAAACTAAATTTAAACGCGGTCCTACGAGCATTTTTGATGATGAGCGTTCACGCCGTCAAAATGAGGTCACCACGCCAGAAATGGTCGATAAGATCCACGGAATGATAATCGACGATCGACAAGTGACTAAGCGCGAGATAGCTAAGCTGTGGGCATCTCAACATTTTGCATGAATATTTGGGAATGCGGAAGCTCTCTGCCAGATGAATGCCGCATCTGCTCTCTATCGACAACAAACGCGATCGTCTGACCATTTCCAAGGAGTGTTTGTTCATTTTCAAGTGCGATAAGAAGGACGAAACATGGATTCATTACAACACACCAGGGACCAAGGAGCAGTCGAAACAGTGGACAGCTCCTGGCAAATCAAAGTCCAAGAAAGTCAAGATGTGTTTGTCGGCAAACAAGTCCATGGCCACAGTCTTTTGGGATGGAACAATTCGACGCCGATTAGAAACAAACACCAGGCGCACAAATCAACCGTCGCAATGGTGAAATTCCATGAATTGCGTTACGAATTGGTTCCTCATCTCCCATATTATCCTGATTTGGCCCCATCCGACTATTAATTATTCCCAAACTTGAAGAAATGGCTCGGTCATAAGAAATTTGGGTCAAAGGAGGAGATCATTGCTGAAACAAAGACCTATTTTGAGGGCTTTCAGAAATCATATTTTTCGGAGAGCATCGAAAAATTGGAGTACCGCTGGACGAAATGTATAGAACTTAAAGGAGATTATGTTGAGAAATAAAATGTGTTTTGCCAAAAAAAGTCGTTTTCTTGCCCAAGCTAACTAATTATCAGCCGCCCCTCGTAACTCTACAGTTGTGGGTATATCCAGTTTTAGTATATCTGTACTAATTTGATCTGTTCTGTGTTTTTCTTTAGTGCACAGTGTTTTTTCTTCTTTGTTTTGAATAATTCTACTTCATTTTATTTTATCAATAGACTTACATAATTTGTTAAAGTCATCTTTTTCTGTGGCTGACTGGGTTATTCTATTATATTTTCAAACCACTTTTTCTTATTTACCTTAGCCCTTCTTTAAGTCTTTCTATTTATTTCAATGCATTCCAATTGCAACTCAGCTTTCCCACCTCACTCACGATTTTGTGTTTAATGTTACTTCACTATCTCGGTAGCATTTTGACGGGAAGTAGACCTGTGGTAAAAACGTTAACAATAGAATGTGTCAAATCCAAGATTACTGTATTTAATTGATTTTGTTAGACGGATCAGAAACATGGACTATGACTATAATAATTGTGCATAAAATATATATGTCTAAGACCTATTTTGAGAATAACATGGGTTGAAGTGATATCAAGTAAAGAAATGCGGAGAAAACGGAACCATAACGGAACTGGATAAAGAATAATGAGGAGAAAATATGGATGGTTAGGCTATGTTCTGAAAAGAGAGGAGACAGTTGTATGTCGTAGAGCTCTAGAGTTAAATCTGCAGGGTAGAAGGAGAGTAGGGCGCCTTATAAAGACGTGAAAGAGAACAATAAGGAAGAAGGAGCAAACTTGATACAATTGCATAGAGGAGGAAGAAATGGAAAAAATATATCAATATCCTTTGTACCAAAAGGAATAACGGGTCCAGTAAGTAAATAACCTAGTCATAGCATGGCTTTTTCTCGTAGCTTGGTTTTTATTCTCATAGTTGCTTGGTTTTACAAAAGTGCATTTCTGAATTAAAGGATTTCATTTTCCTGGTGGTCTTCTCAGATTCACTTAGATCCTCAGAAGGTTTCACGTTTATAACTAAACGTTTGGCACTGGTCTAGGAGAATATCATCTACACTTCTAGCTGTGGTACTCCATTATTCACATTTATTCACAAAGCAAACCTAAACAAAAGTTCGTATTGAAGAAGCCAACGCCAATTTGAGGTAAACTGCGCATACTACCAACAACTACCAATATTACTACTGAAATATCATCTATTTTATTGTAATATTGAAACGCGCCAGGCTAATAAATTTGAAGTTATAGGTGAAAGGTTACTTGAGCATACTATAGATTTCTTAGACTGAATATCTGTAGATATCTGGATATTTTTGGGGTAGACCTCGTAAGCTCATTGTTCATTAAATAGTTATCAGAAAACATTATCCTATAGAGCAAAAATACTTCTTCTTTAGACGACTCAAAAACTTTTGAAAACATTTTTTGAGGTTGAGGACTTAAATAAATGCTTTGGCTGTGTTCTTAGCTGTTGGTCTCTAAAGGGGCTTATGTTTTAAAAGTTTTACTTTATATATTTTTAAACAGATAAACCATCACTTTAGTTGCAAAAAATGTTTTGAACAAAAATTTCTAAATTGGAAATTGCTCAATGGAGGAATCCCCAGCTGACATCAGATAGGCTTGTCTCTGCTAGCAAAATTAAATGTTAAATAGCATTCTTTGACGCTTCCTTATGTACCATGCCTGGCAAAAATATCTCCCTTACATTTTAAATAACAGAGTTTTTGTTATTTAGAGAATAAAGAATCATTCTCTCTGGTAAGTCAACTTTTGAATTACTGATATTATTCATAATTCTGAACGTGTACCCTCCCTATAAAATAAAGCATGAACCGCCACTGACATGTCGTATACGCTTTCCTATACAGTACATTCTATAATGATTTAATGATTTTTAATTTTTGTTGTACCATCTTTGTCGTAACATACCTAATATACTTTTCACGTTTTGTTGCGAACCTTGAACATAAAAGACAATGGCTTAGCTATAAGCTACAAGCTGTTACTAATTAATTTTTGGCCGTCACGCAACATACACTAATCTTAATAGAATTTATTAACAATTTCTTTTAAATTAATTATCCTTAAAGTATTTGACCTTAGATTAAAAAAGAATAAAACAGAAAGTGAAATAAATATTCTAAAACTGCAAAAACTCAATTAACAGTTATAAAAACAATTCCTGTAGACAAATTAATTTAAGATCCTTTCCCTCAAAGTTGTTTTCTTTGATGTTACTTCTCTTATAGAATATCCCAAAATCTACGAACACGTAATATATAATCTGAGTTGTAATTTAAAAAATAGTTTCATTTCATGAAATTTCATAAAGCGGAAATAATAAAAAAGAAAAATGACCTCGTGGTTAATAAAAAACATTTTGTACTTTGTTCCTATGCCAAGTCACGTGGAATGAAGACGCTGGGCTCCCTCTCAGTTATCCTTGCCGGGTGCAAAGTCAGGTTGCTGGGAGAGGGAGGGATCAAGTAGCCTGTAAAACTGCCGCGCTGCTGCAAGAATACAAATCAGTGCCTGTTAACTTACAGCCAACCACTGTATCGCACGACATTTGGGAAATTTTATTGAGGTGCTTTGTACCTACTTTGTTTCCCGTGAAAAAGAACTGACGCAACGGAATAAAAACCGTAAAAGCGAAAGGATCGTCTCTCTGAAAGATTTGACGGAAGAAATGTTCAATAGACTGTTTTATAAAATAAGAGAAATCTAAAACGTATGATGAATGTTTATTACTTATTTTCTTTATAATCAATGTTTACCATATCAGATATAATGTAATATAAGACTACGCTATATGTTATCCTATAAATTATTACATCTACAAGATTATTAAATAATAATCTTGCTAACAACAAAAATCCAAATGAAACATGATAATAGCACACCATAAAAGTTCCGTAGATGATATTCTCACGCTAATAGTAGTAGTAATTTATAATGTATCTAACACTAATCCTCTTTATGCGAGTGCACATCAGGCAACAAACCTAACGCGGAGTTTCATCTTTATAATCCTAGTGCTATCTCCACTAGGTATCGATCGCTATCATCTTATAAATCATCTGGAATTAACATATATTAACTGATTATCTGGCGTTTTATTTGGGATTTTGTATCGTGCGAATATTTTATTGTTTGTTTTTAGAATGAAGTAATTTCATGCTATTTTAGTCGCTGAAGGATAAATGGTAGTTTGCTTTATATAAAATTTGTTCTGGTAAGGGGTTCATTGACTTATTTAAGAGGGGTTGCAGAAAATTAATGACCCGATTATAATTGCTTAAAAAAATTCTACCATATTGGTACTTATTCAATTGTAAGATATATTGTACCTCATTTTAATTAAAATTAACTTGGTGAACGAAATTGCATTACCTAATTACTAGACTAGAGAATGAAAAAATTCTAACCTATTTGGGAAGTATATCAAGTGTCTTACACACAGAACACGATTTTGTCGACTTAGAGATCTGCCACGTAATAGGTATGTTTAAATTAAATAAATATTCATAAAATTGACTTCTGATTTGTAGGACAAAATATCGTCCCTTTGCCATCACTCGGTTATTTTCGTATAAAAATGCCAAGTTAGAATTCTATCAGTGACATTATCTTTTTTAATTTAAGATCTACGAAAAAATGTTTTGAAATTAAAAAAACTGAGTCTTAGATAAATTCAATTTTTGTATTTCAAAACATGTTTTTACAAATTCTAAATTAAAAGAAAAATTATGTCACGGACAGAATTCGAACTTGGTATTTTTTTATACCAAAAACATGTGTGTGACCGCGAGTTCTTGCATGACGCTACCGAAGCTTGCAGATTAAGTTTAAATTTTCTTGCAGTTATAGTTAGACATTAAATCTAATAATAAAGTTCCCTTTTTGCAGAAAACTCTGATAAGAGAAAAATGAATGATTACCTAAAGATAAAGTTATTTAAAACTGTCATTTATAATACAATTAGTTCCTTGTTAGCAGGGCTGGGTAGTATTTGAAAATACAGTCGAACCTCGATAACTCGAACCGCGCTAAGTCGAAAACTTTGATTACTCGAAGTAGTGACAGATTACGTATTACATATATGTCCATTTCACTCGAATTTTGATAACTCAAACTTTTGAATACCGCTAACGAATCTATTAGCACATACATCAAGCCAAAGTTAAGAATTCCAATCTTACTAGTCTGAACTGCAAAGTGTATGCAATCTAACAACAAAATGTCACTTGAAATTAAAATTTTTTAATTTACGGATTTATTAGCCCTCATCCATCCGACATCGACACAGCAAAAACTTCGACACTCAGCTTTTTTTATGCCTAAGACATAATGCCACGTGGAATGGATTAAATTGTATATTGAAAAAACTATAAGAGCAAGCGAAACTGAATAATTATACTTAACATGAGTGGAAACGAGTGTTCATAACTGTTAGGTACTTGCTGACGGTGAAGGCCACGGCTCTTCTCATATAATAAAGCTGGGGGTAAACAGACACTGAAAATCATATTTTGCTAAGTTGCAATACATCGGTAATAAAAACTGTAGGCAAATAACACACCCAAGCCTTTGATTTATTTTCCGTTCCCTTCAGGTTTGAGTTATCAGAGTTCGACTATACGTACTTTAAATACATTGTCAATGTATATTTTGTAATTTATTTTTTAAATAGTTTGTTTTTAAAGAGGTATTTTCTATTTTGTTATTTCAATTGACCATAGGTTCTCTTAAAAAATATTTGTCTAGTCATTAAGAATTTACCTTATCATCGGTAGCATTCTCTACACCCTGCATTTATAAAAATGATTTTGGTCAGTGTTTGCATATCCAGTATACAATGAAACCATTCTGAGAATAGTATGTCATTTGGATTGAAGCAAAGCTTATTCGAAACATTGACTTTATGTCAAAAAATCAATATTAATAAAATTTTCCATTTGTCGAACAAATTTCCACACACACTGTAGAGTACTATAGCAACCATTTTTGCGATTCTTCCTAAAAATGTTCTTGAAACCCAGGTTATACCAACAGTCCATCAATGAAATCCTACACTAACTGCTGCGAATACAGTCCATACCTGTTTATACTATTTTCTCTGTTTAGTTGTGTGATAACTTCTTGTTCCATTCTTTACAGTTTTTTTTTTGTTTCCAAAGGGCATGCGATGGTGTGGAGGAATTGCATCGGAAAAAGCAGTTACAGTACACCTATCTAATAAACACAAAAAGATGCATTTAATAACATTAGCCACTATCATTACAGAACGTTGGTGTTTGAATAAAAATTGTTTACAAATCTGCTGAAAGAAGCATGTTAAAACTTGGAATATTAAGTCACTGATAGAGTCAATTTTTCAAATTCCAAGACACCGGAGATTGTCTGGTGCTCTTCAGCTAAAAGAATGAACTAGTCGAAAAAGATGTTATCAGTCACTATGACAATGAAAATAGAAAAGTTTGTATCACTATTGTGAATAAGGCAACATATCGATTTGTGTGAAAACAGCAAATCAGTGAGTTAACGTTTACAATGATCAAACACATTTCATAAACTAGTTTTGTTACTCCTCGTCGTAATCTAGTTATGAGGTGATACTAGAATAGAGGCTATTTAGCTCAAAATGTTCAATTTGCTCTATTAAGCTGAATAAACTACCCTCATCTTGGCGAATTTGCTGCACTCTCTACTGAAGCAAAATATAATGCATAAATAGTTTTTTCCAAAGCTACTCCCAAATATCTCCTAAAAAAGAATTTCTTTTGACAACTCCATAATGGTTGGTGCAACAGAAGCAAAGTTTGGCTGACGTGTTTTGCCCATTAGAATTTTTGATTCATATACAGTGCGTCCACATCTCGATGCTCACCATTTCATGTTATTTCCGGGTTATCTTTTCTCTTATCTTTTTATTTTTATTTGGCTTCCTAAAAGAACAAGGAAATAACTTTTTCTGTTTTTCTTAAAATCTTAATTTGATACAAACCTTTCCTGATAACTTTAAGGACTGTGGTTCTTATGATCCCCTAGCGAGATGGAGATTACTCTTATTTTAAAAAAACCTAAAATTATATAAAGGTAAGCGTTTGGACACTCATATCGTTGCAGCAATAAAACCGATTCCTTTCAATTAGATTTTTGAAATTACGCTACAAGTTTCTAAATTAGCTACTTTATCTCCTCTTGGAACCTCGTTACCAGTTGATGGATTTAAGCTGTCAAGTTTTGGAATTCTGATACAACCTTTATAGATTCTTGGCTTACTTCTTCATTTGGATACAAGATTTTGTTTGCTTAAACAATTTATGGCGTTATGGAATTTGTATTAATTCTTCATTGTTTTGGATTAACCTTGAAAATCATACTGGTTGTGTGACTTTGAATTTCCTTTAAAGATTGGAGTAAATCCTTGTTCATACTTGGTTGTTAAATACCAACTTACTTGAGAGCTTTGCAACTATCCTGAAACTGCTTTGTTCCTGATAAGTGAACAGACTAGTATATAAATCTGGTCATCTGTTACTGGATGTTATAGTAACTCCTCAATATCCTGCATTTAATCTTTTTTGATTTATAAGGTCATACAACAAGATATGTGGTATATCGTTGGTTTATCTTTACGCGGCTTGGATACACTTCTTGTCTTTTGTCTTTTTATCTAAAAACTCTTGACAATATCTGATAAGACAAAATATATTATGTCATGAGATCACCTACTAAATCAAAGTGCATAATAGAGACCAAAGGCAAAGGTTACATAGTAGATCTGGTAAGATATTTGAGAAGAAAACGGTATCTAAATACTCTGGAACTGAAAAATCGACTACAATGAAATATATACATCGTATAAATTAATCAGTTATTAACAAAAAAGCTAAAGTAAAGAAAAAACCAGGCAAGGTCTCCTCTTTTACCTGTAAGATATTGCAGATAGATGACAGAAGACACTAAATGAATATTTCTGGTTAAAGGGGGTAAATTTGTAAAATGCTATAAAAAATCAATATAACAGTAGAATGGGGAACTTGCAGCGCACAGGAACACATTTATTCTGACAAACAGACATCACAGTAATGTCTTGGTATCAATGATTTTCCTGTTTCAGAGAGAATTTGGCCATAATTTGTTTTTATATTAATTGGGTTTCAAGAATACTCAAATAAATTGGTAAATTCATCTTTGCAGGTAACTGCCCAGACAGCTGCACTGTGCACTTAATGTTCATTAAGTCCTGTAATAGGAAAATGTATAGGAGATTTCCTAACTCAGCATAAATCTAAAAGTTTGGTAAGGCCTTTTTAGAAGAGGTATCCGTCGAAATGGAAAAAAGTCTTGCTGAGCAAAGAATTAACGTTACACTTTATTCTATTTCTTTTCTGAGAATTGTGAAACGTTATACACACAGATGTTTACAAGTGCATCCATCAGCTCCAAGAAGGCATGGAGGATACTAATGATAATGCACAGTCAAACGTCCCATCACTACCCGTATCGATAAAGAAATTCAAAGGTTTTAAGAACTTACGCTCTCTGATTGACGTGCAATAAACACAATGATTTCTGGTCATTTGGGAATTAGCAAAAGCGAAATACAATCGATTTTGAATGGACGATTTTCAGATAGAAAAACTCCGTTAAATTTGTTGCCAAAGTTCTGACTAATGAACAGAAACTTCACCGCCTTGCTTGCACTAATGACTTGATTGATCATTGATTGATAATGACCTACTTGGAAAAGACGTTCTTTTCGAATATAACTAGGAATTTAACGTTAATTCTTTGCTCTAGTACGATGTCCCTTTTCAGTCTTTTTCCATTTTACTGGACACCTTTGAAGTACTTATACGCAGTAAACACTTTGTGCAGTCCCATAAACAAGTGACTGACACAACTTGCAGTACACAAAGCATAAATATGTCGCTACTCAAGACTGCTCACGCTGTTTCAGTCTTGCTACCGATGGAATAAAATATCATTTCCGCAAATTTATTGTCCAGACCTCGTATCTTAGGGTAGTTCGAGATTATCTATTTAAGAAAATCTGATAATTATCTGTTTTGTCTTTTCACCATCAAAAATAGATCCTTGATAGATAGGTACAGTTCAGATTTTTAAATCGTTTTATGTGAACTTAAACCTCTATATCTAAAATATGAAAGATAAAGCGGTTCTAAAAACTTAGAAATTAGGTCACCAGATTATCCACCAGGATAGTTTGTCCTTGAAAGTTCCAGATTCCAATCAACTAACGGTTCGGTTTGGAGAACTGGTATAGCCTGGAAACAGATTCGGGATGAATATCAATGAATCAATAAATCAACAGTTTCAACTCAAACAAAACTAGAACCGGCGACCTTACGGTGTTTCTGTTAACTAGTCTGTCCGTTGTATTGAATTGATCGAATGCTGTTTTCTTCCGATTTTCTCCCTCGTTCTTAGAAACTATTCTGTATTATTGATTTTGTGTGCAAGAGTAAAAGCTTTTTAAGTATTTAAGGGCATTACAATAATAGTCTAATTAAAAAAACTTGCAACAATCCATTGTATACTTTATAGCGGTACATTAAACATTAAATTCAGGAACTGTTGTTACAGTATAATAAGTAGAAAACGTTGGGGCATGAGCTTGTGGCGTACCAACCACTTGCGATTTACCTTACACGAACACTTACAATTAGCCGGAGGACACATTACAATAGCAGTGGAGAGCAACACCACAACAGGGGCAGTACATTAATTAGCTCTAGAGGAGGATTCGCAAAACATTAGTGTTACGAAACTCACAAAAAGTAATTTAAAAATGTGTGCCGTTTGTTTTATAGTATTCTAAGCGAAACCTATCATTAAAAACAAAGTGAAAAGAAATCGATTGCCCTTCAGATCTTGTGTAATGTATTTCATAACTGAAAACTCTAACGTGTAGGGTTTTTCTTCTACTTTCCAAGAATGGTCATTGAATATAATAAACAAATTTATTTAAAAGCTCGAAAACAACACAATGTTATAGTACCTCGACTATTTTCTGTTTTTTTGGGGGGGGGGGAGTATTTTAAAAATGAACTCAAATGATATTAAACATCTATAATTCAACCATCAAATGCAATAATAAAATTATTGATCAAAAACTTTCGTTAAGCGTATTCAGAAAGAAAGTTTTCCTCGCTAGTGCTTTATAATAAAATCCGACAAACCGTGTAATACATAATATTTAAAGTAAACGTCGCACCCTACAGTTATTTCGAGCTTGGTGTGGGGAGTCAATTTATTTTTGATGCGGTATATAATTTTTCCGGTCGTCGAGCCTCAGTCGTTGTCCTGTGGGACCCCATTCAATTTATTACGTATAAATAATAATATGCTGTGACGCATTCAAACCGTCAACTCAATAAATTCTGTAAAATAAGGTTAAAACAAATGATAACTACAGGTAAATTTATAGATCTTTAGATTTCCGAAGGAACACAAAAAAAACTTTTTTAATAAATCCCAATTCGAAATTAATTAAAATAAATAAAAAACATCTTGAAATATGCAGTCGAATTTCCTTAACTTTCCACCTTTTATTCAAATAAAATTTAAATGTAATTATGACGTGATTTGAAATTTCATTATGAAAATGAATGTAAAAGTTGTCATTCAAGTGAAAAATTAAATTTGTGTCGTATTTTACAAACGAAACAATAAAACGAAATATCACAACCATTTATTCCACGTAACATAAAACTAACGAGTTTACAACTATACTTAAAGCAAGGGGTGATAAAATAAGTAAAGTTAAAACATTCAATCTGTTTTAATCAACTTGGAAGCATCAACATTCCATCAAGCGTGTGCTGGAAAGAAGAAGACAACGGAGTGTCGTTTGTTCCGCTCGCACCAGGACGAGTTACGATAGCACAGTTTCACTTGTCTCTCGTTAATTGTATTAGTTACCCGCTTCCTCGGGCTCTGGAAGCGCTGCTTCCATCCGGTCACTTGCTTCTTGATCCTTCTTCCGGTAAAAACCGGAAAGCTCGCAATCTGGGCGCTTGTGTTCATTTCAAAATGGCCGCCTGGGGTGTCGTCAACGTAATTACAAAATGAATTGTCCAATGGCGGGATCTGCGTTGCCATGACAGCGTTGATTAAAACAAGCGAATGTCTCCGCGTATCGCCATGGAAACTGCTACACCACGAGATGTCTCTCGAGACAGCCTTTGATCGTAGACTAGACGTGCTTTATCGAGCTTTTTTATAGAATAAAGCTCATTTATTTCAGTTACTGAACGCTCTGTTTAAACTCGGTTTAGTTGATGGATGTTGCCTAATTAGGTTTTACTGGGCTCTTTCGTAATTTTCATTTGTTAAATGCTGATTGTAGAATAAGGTACTTAATTAAATTTCCTTCCTTTTTCATTTAAAGTTTTTCTTAGCTCGTAAATTATCTTTATCTCTTCTAAATCAAAAGAAACTAAAATGCTCTATTATTTGAGTATCATAAAAAGACACGCAGAATAAAATTTTACCTTTTATGCAATAATGTTCTAAAGCTTTGCGTGTTTCAATAAGCAATTATATATAAATTGAGAACCCATATTTTTTCTATATTACATATAAAAGGGATAAATATAGGTTCGTAATGTTTTATTTTTAATTTTTTTTTCTTTTCATGATATACCATTTTCGTGAAAGATAATCATAAAAATACATGTTACATTAATTTTTACGAAATAATAAAAATATCGACAAAATAAAAATAGAGTAAAGGTAAAAGCAGCAATTTTGTACTAAACGATGTAAATCTCACTACTTGCATTACCATTTTTGTTATTATTAGAGAAGGGTGGTATTTGCTGTAAACTACTGCTAATAAGCTATCTTCGATCGGGTTTCTTAGCGTCTAATCAAGACTCGACGCTCGCCTCCTTCCTTTGAATTGATTGCGTAAAGCTGGCAAGCGTATCCAACCTCTTATTAGGTTAACCGTTTTTGTAATTGTTTTAGCTTCACTATCTAAAATTAGAAAAGTGTTATTGGTGCCGCAGATAATTAATTTAGAGTAAAGATGCTGACTATAGATATTGTATTTTGAACTGGACATGTAAAAAGTTTCTAAAAATTGCAAAGCAATCTCAAAACTTGTAAGAAATTGAGCTGCGAGTAGCAATATGCCAAGAGTATAAGTTGAAAACGTCAAATAGAAAAAGCTGATGTGTTCAGTGTTGTCGTCCCAATTCTTTTGCTATGTACAGTAAAACCTCTCTCAGTCGACTATTTTCTCTTTCGATACTTGTAGTGGTGCTCGTCGTAGAGAGACAGGGAAAGAGAGATATGCAGTACTACAATTGCCTACTACGTCAATCTCTGTCGATAAATAGGTTAGTCTTTTTTAGAGGTAGTCTCATTAAAGATGTGATCGCAGTTGGTAATTAAATTATATTTTGTTTGTAGTCAATGGTGCAACTGGACATTTCTTCCCTTTAAGCAAACCGTTAAAACAGATTCGTCTTTCCACTTCTGCTGTATCTTGGGAAACATAAAAAAATTAAAGTTATTAAAATTAAATAAATCTCAAAATAAAACTGCAAAATTACTAAAAATCGTTAAAGAGGATTTGATTGCAACCTAACTGTAGCTTGATCAAAAGAATTGACACAGATATCTTTCAGAATATTTATAAACATAACCTTCCTTAAATTAGTACATTTGTTCCGTCTTGTTATCAACGTAAAATAGGACTAAAGTATTGCTTTATTGCACAAGTAGAAAGTTTACAAGCGGAATAGGCAGGTACTGACTTTTGGACATTCTCTTTAGTTAAAGCTGGAAAGTTTTTACAAATGATTATTTATGTTTGGAAAAAGAAGGAAGTAGATCGGCAGCAATTCGAAATCACAGCTGTTTTAATCTAGATTTCCTCACGCAAACAACGTAAAAGGGTACATTAATATGCTGAGTTTATCTTCTTACCTCCTTATTTGCTGATAATATTGCCTTTATTTCTGGGGCTGGACAGTATGGTGGTGAACTCATATTTCATCTATTGCATTGTGCCAAATATGTTTAAAGATTCTTGAGGCTCTGCTTCATACAGTCTAGAAATTGACGCGACCAGTTCATTTTTGTTCTATTGAAAAAAGCATCAGCACTCAGCTTGTTGACACTTATATGCTTGCTCACAAGAGGTGCCCATAGTCTTTGTTATCTCTGATTCTTAAATTTTGGTTTTGATTGACTTGACAATATTGCAGGTCTTACTTTGACGATATCGTCATCAAGACACTCTCGATAACGCTTAAACTTTTCATTTGGTGTTTACCATATGATATAGTCGCGAGATAATGGACGATCTAAAGTATAAATTTGTTAAGATTGTAAAACCTTCTCCCTTGAACATACTATATAAAAGTGATAACAAATTTATAAAATAGTAGTTGACTTTAAATAGAAATAACGGTAATGCGAGGTTCTTAGCTAATGTGGTGTTAGATTTAGTCCAAATCCGACCTCCAGACCACAAGTAAACTACTTCTAATACTTAGATAAGCTATCTTGTCTATTTGAATTTTGCTTCTATTGTTTAATTATAGTTGACAATGCTATTTGTTATCCAATAAATGTATTAAATGCCAAAAATAATTTGTTTCATTTGAACAACTTCCTTGTAAATGTAACCGTATGGTGAAGTAGATGTCTCTAACATCCTTTCTCATGCATTTGTATTTGCATTAATCCTTTTTTTTTTGGTAGATACTGTATGATTGCACAATGTTCAGCTTTGTACATAATAATCAAAACGATCAAGAACAGATAAATGAGACTTCGCATGATGATAGTAAGATGTCGATAATAGACATGATCCAAATTTCAATGATACATCTACTGAAATGTAGAATGCTTCATCCCACTTTATTAGCAGAGTTTCTAATTAAATTGCGTTAGGCTGCCGGTTGATTTACAGATTCACAATATGAAATTAGGAAAACTACTTCCACCTTTGCAAGATTTCGGGGTAAGTAAAATGAAAAAGAATATAAAAATTTCAAAGATCTTACTGAGTCGTACAACTATAACAAATAATCAGCAATTGGTTGCGGATTTCCAGCAGTTGCAAAGAGGACAAACTTTTGAAGATTATTTTTGTTTAAGCCAGCTAATCTATGCTACGCCGTGACATACCCTAAAACGACACAAGTGCTCCAAATAACAGTTAGAAAAAGAAAGAAGCATTCCTTGAACCCAGATAAATTTAATGTAGATCCACAGTTATCTATCTAGGTAGGTTGAAATCAAGATTTATTATAGTATTCGTCAACATTATGTTAATTTTTTCGTAAATCAGTGCCTAATACTAATCAAAATACTTTTTCTCTTTGTAGTTCTATATCTAAAAACCATCTTACACCATCCATAAATAAGAAAGATTCTTAGTAAAATGTGTGCAACATCTACACTGGTTAAGTGTAAAAAGTGCTGTGAAAACATTCTGTTCTTAAGACAAGAATGTTCTATTGTATGTGTTATTATCCTTTGATTCTTCATTCTTTGTTCAAGTACTGTGAACGCACCGCAGGTACAGGTTGTGATTGATAAACTTTTATAAGTAACTTACGTTAAAAACAACTTTTGCTTGCCAAATTGTTCTGTCTTCTTACACCAACTCATAGACGCAACCGTGATCAGCAAATGTACAACTTCCTTACATGACTATACAGGGTGTCCCATTTAAGGCAAGTACTTTTATAATTCTGAAAGAAATTGACTCAAGTGGGACACCCTCAGTGTTGTATTCCTAAGCTATGTTTTGGGTATATACATTTTCTGTGTTAAGGTAGGCGCGTAGTAACATGGTTACGGGCCTATTTTTGAAAGTTCTCCTGACCGGATACGGGGGAGGATCCCCCTGGACTTTCCAACGAAACACCAGAGGGTCCTTGTCAGGAAAGAAACAATTACTGCTCCAGATATTGTACAATTACGATTATCATGATGTTATATCCGCAATTTAGTGGTAATACGGTTTTCGTTTCACGATTACAATTACAATTCAGTTATCTAAGGTTTTCAAGCTATACGACATCTTCTTACATTGATTTTTAGCAAAGTACATATATCTTATTAGCATAAATAACTGAGAAAAGCCAATGTCCATCTCCGGTTTTTAGTTTTAGATGTTTGAAAAAGAGTTAATACAAACTATTACATAGATATAGATATAACAATGAGGTCCAAATGTAACGGATAAATTAATTTTCTACGTTAATAAGCGTGTAAACGAAAAATCCTGAAACACGTCAATTTTTAAATATAAAGTGACATTTTTTGACGCTAAAAGACTACCCCCCCTACTTTATTTTAGAATGTGTTTACTAAGAATGTACTTGAAACGTAACAAAATATACTTTTGATTTCAGATAAGCCCAAAAAAGGTAGTAAGTGGTGTCATATGAGGAGAACGGGCTGGCCATTCTATTACACCACGTCTACCAATTCATCTGTTTGGAAACACTTCATTGAGATATGCTATAGTGTATTTAACTGTAATTGCACATTATAGTATTAAAAATCAAATTTTCTTCTCAATGAATTAACGAAATCTAAAAAAATCTACATTGCTAAATAGGCAATTAAATGCTATTTAAAATGAGGTATCACATGACCCCTAATGGAATTTAAATAAAATGGAGAGTAGCTGCCTTTTGGAAAAGGATTGAAGTGGGGAGTAATTTCTTAGCGTCAGAAAATGTCATTTTAAATTTAAAAATTTCAGGATTTTCCGTTTACACGCTTGTTAACGTAGAAAATTAATTTATCCGTTACATTTAGATCTCACTGTATAAAAAGGTGCATTACTAAGCAGAACTAAACGGTCTTTAAGTTTTTGTTTAAAAAACATAATAATTGTATGTAGTCTATCAGACTATAGATGGTATATATTCAAATAATCGACAATCACGATTAATCGTCATGCGCTAATAATTAGTGATTACGATTAATCATAATCGTAATCGTTTCATCACTACTTTAAAACATTTTTAAAACAAATAACCCTTAAGCCAAAAGATGGTTTCAATAGATTGTCTTGTCAGAAGTATGAAGTTTAGGCAACCATAATAAGCTCAATCTTCTTAAATCTTATTTTTATAGGTATACGGTATATACCAGCGTATACCCTCCAATACAATCCTGGACACCCTGTATATTTGGCTGCAATACAGCTGGATAAGATTGAACAAGTAGCCAAATAAAATAAATGTTTAGTAAATAGGATTATTTTATTCTGTCAAATAACTAGTATAATTATATACAGGGTGATTAGTGTAAGAGTACAAGTTTTCACACCATAGACAAAGGGGCTCAAAATAAGGAAAGAAGTTTATATAAACATAAATTCGCTAACGTTTCCTAACAGAGACATCGGGCTTTTTAGTTACGATAATATATTTAAATTGCATGCATACCCTGATTAATTAATTTAGGGCGAGTTGTATCACAAACCATAGTAACAACAAAATCTGATTGAAGTTGGTGTTGTTAGTGTTACTGTCAAGATGTCTTCTAATGAAGAGTATTCGGATAAACTTGAAATTTATTGAGAAGTTTGAAGAAATGCAGCACGAGCAAGACGTTTGTATTTGGAGAGGTTTCCTCGACGAAGGTTTCCAAATAAATGCACAGGCTGTTTACAACCTTCCAAAAAAACGCGGTATTGTACGTAGTTACAGTTAAATTGTTGAAAATGATTTTACAACAAGCACACATAGGATAGCGAACCGTACTTAGTGACATACGTATGGAGATTTTTAAGACAGCAGCAACTGTACCCCTACCATGTAAGCAGTGTGCAAAAATTACAATCTGAAGATGCGGAAAAACGCATAACTTTTTGTCGATGGTTGTTAAATGAAAGTGAACAGGACAATAATTTCTTTCTAGTGTTTTGTTCACAGATGAGGCAAACCTGTCAAGAAATGGCCTGATAAATTATCAGAACTTTCATGAGTGGACAGAAGAAAATCCTCACGCGTTTGTTACGTCTTGTTTCCAACATGAATTTTCCATCAATGTGCGAATGGGAATTGTAGGCGATCATTTAATTGGTCCACACCGTCTCAACAGTGTGTTGTATTTAAACTCTCTTGGAGATCAGTTACTTGCACTGTTGGAAGATGTACCTCTTATTATACTATTTTATTATTTTATAGAATGATAAGTCACCAAATATCTAAATGCGTGCTATCCCCGAAGGTGGATTTGTCAAAATGGATTTGGCCGCCAGGGTCTCCGGATCTAAATTCATTGGACTTTTACTTATGGGGGCATTTGAAATCTGAGGTGTATTGTCAAAGAGAATTTACTACGCGGGAAGAATTGTGGGATCAAATAATACAAGACATCATATCAGATCGCTGATGGACGAGCAGAACTGTGTATCGAGTGCGACGGGTTTTATTTTCAGCATTTGCTATAAAATGTTATTTGCATTTACAGTTTAGATCAAATTAAACAAATGAGTTTTTTAGACGACCTATGTTTATTGTTTATATAAACTTTTTTTCTTGTTTTGAGCGCCTTTATCTATCTGTCTTGTACTCTTATCGAATCACCTTGTATAGCTTTTCATGTTTTTGTTCAGAATTTTTATGGATTCTTTTAATAGCTTTTTATGTATATTGCCAGTTTTAAATATGACATTTTAAAAGAGTAAAACCGTTTTACTGTCAGGATAAACACCAAATTCGATAAAAATGCAAACTTTAAGTTTATTGACACTAAACAATACACTGTTAATTTACTGATTATGACTATCCAAAATAAACTTGAGTATTCGTATTCAAGAAGGGGGAATTATCTTGTGATTTCAAAATGTATACTATAAAATTTCATTCTAGACTTCGACGAAATAGAGTGTATATACGAGATTAAAATACACCGGCTACGTTTTACGTTGCCCTCCCTTAATCAAAATTACCAACCACTACTGATTATAAATACGTAATCAGTTACTGTCTTTCCTAAACGATTTCTATCGACACTTATTATTTATTAGGTTTAAGCTTAGATAATTATAGAGATTAGCACCTGTTAGTTCTACTGTCTTATTGATGTAAGCAGTTCTTCTTCTTCTTAATTTAATTTATGGAGCTTTAGTTTTCTGTAACCTACATATCATCAATGCATTAAAAAACATAAAGTTTCCAGAAATTTAAAACTGGTTGTACAAGACGATTTGTAAATCAAAGCAGCTTGAAAAAGCGCACAACTTTTAGGTATTAAGTAATAAACAAGACACTGACTTCTAGCTGGCGTCTTGAGCATTTTGAACAGGATATAAACTGCGGTGTTGTTAAATAAAGTGATATCGTTCTTTCCTCTTGCTAAAAACTCACTTTTTCACCGCCATCAGATATAAAGCTCAGTAGTGGGGTTGCTAAGGGACGCTTTTATTCAATGCGATGTTCATTTATTTCAAGCCCGGGGCTGCTGGGACGTTTTGCGCCAGAATGCACCCGCGTCATCTGATAAACCCATAGAATAATGATGCTCTGATTTTATCGCCCGTGATACTGAATCCTGAAGTAATTTGTTTTTTGTCCGCCTTCATTATCGTACCAATACTTGATTTTAAATTTGTTTGCTTTAATCGATTTGACATTAAAATTAATTTCGTGTGTGTGTTTTCATTAATATTGCGCATTTTTTAGTCTGCGTTACCATAGAATTACATTTATCTTGTAGAATGAGAATTTAAAAATTATCTGACAAGTCACCCAATAAAAATAAATGTCACCATATTTGTCAAATCACGTTGAATAAACACAGAAAGGTTACAACTCTTATTGGCACGAGATTCTCTAATATGTTGATGCAAAGGAGGAAATTGCTGTTTAAAGTGCTTTGCACTTGTCAAACTAGAACGAATGCATTTTCGTATATCTGCAATTGTGCTGCGGAAATAAACACATTCAACCTACCTGACCATTTCATTATAGTTCCGAAATGTTCATCTAGATTTTTCGGTAGTACTATTTAAATGTTTTGTAAAATTTTTATATCTTTTATCTAATTCATTACTTTTAGACATTTTTGGCAAGTAATGTTTCTTTATTGAAATACTATCTATAAGCAGTATAAAGCAACAACTATATCCGTTTTTAAATAGTAATCTTTTGCCTTTTTGGGTCTCTCTATTTTTTATCAATGTAAAGAGTTTTCGTCAGTGGAAGACGTTCTTGGAACTTCCAGTAATGACAAATAAAAATTTCAATATGTTGGTTCTTTTCAGAATATCTCGGAATTCTGAGACACCACCACTGCATGTCAAAATGAGTTCTATTTTGCGTTTTGGAGTGAAGCAAAGAGACGCGGTTTGTAGGTCACATTACCAAAAGAGCATTTAAACAAACGCCAAAGTATAAAGAGTAGAGCAAATATTCATGCGATTAAAAAACAAACGCGATAAACAAACACAAGATTTTCTTATACCGAACCCAGCTTTAGTTACTGTCGATGTCTTTAGGTTAAAAATCGCATTTTACTATTGTTCTTCAAAAACTTTCATTATGGTGGTTCAGAATTTTCTCAGAATATAAATAGATCTAAACAAACAATTATTTAGACTTAATGCAGCTAACTCCAGATTATGTAAGTATAACCACCAAATATAGAATGTTGGAAAAAGAAATATTTTAAACCAGTAGAATCAAGCAGAATGAACTTAGAAGGTTGTGTTATATGCAAGTTTTTAGATCTAAAAGAATTTTTTCTCACCAAACAACCAGTGCCTATATTACTTAGTATGTTAAATAAACTAATAAAAAATTGCCTTTCCAATTTTCTGAGAAAACCCTAAATTTCAAAATAACAAACTCTGCTAAAGCAGTTCACAGCAAGGAACTGGTCGAATATGGCTAATCATTTCTTTGCCACGGGAATGACGCACATGGTCAATGTTCCAGCAACTAGTTTCGCCAGCTTAAACTTAAAAACTCGTCAATTTGATACCAATTTCTTTCTCAACTATAAACCTATGTTCCTTCAAACAGCTATTCCGATTTATTTTAAATAAAACAAACCCATAAGAAATCCTGCAAATAAAAATTAAAATAAAAGGCCAAAAGGATAGAAGCAAAATAACGACGAATAGAAAAAGAATAATAAAAAGAACAGAAGAGCAAAACTAAAACAGAAAAACTATTGAAATAAGTAGATAAATAAAGAACTCCTAAAATAAATAAAAGACAATTGAAAATTCTTTTCGTTTTGAACAAAGGAGTGCAATTAAAAAGTGCCTGCCAACTTGGAACAACGAGGTAGTAGCTTAACGTTGAATTTCCGCCGAAGGCTAGTGGGCGTTTGAGACTTCATTCTAGGTTCTCTTCAGCTGAAGATGGTTGGATGTGGTAGAATCTTGTAACGGAGAAGCCATTTGGCTAGCAGCCCTGGAGAGGTCGAAGTAGAAGTAGGTACAGCTGGTAATGGTGGAGCCCGCGTCCTTGGACAGTGATGCTGATGAAAGCGCAGCGTAGCGGTGGTTACGTTTGTAGCAGAAGCCGTCTAGAGTGATTCTCTTCGTCTGTAGTCAATGCCGACTCAGGTAGTAGTCGTCGGCTTGGATAAATCGTCGGTAAAAGCAATGGAAAGCAGTTGGCGCGTCGTTATTATGTTGTTGGAATTTTTGATATTGTTGGCGAAAAAGATGAAGATGATAGAGAATGAAACTCTTAGAATTCTCAAAAGAATTTGCTTTTGCTGGTTAGGGTATGCATATAGCTTTCAAGAAGTGGCTGGTGAGAGTAAACGGTAGCAGCGGCAGAATAGACTTCGGCACCGCTAACCTGTTAGTTTCGCGACACCAAACGTTTTTGGAAAACCGATACCCAGGAGAGCAAAGATTATGAAGTACGATAACAAATGCTGGGGCCAAGAGTCTACGCCATGCATAAGCGTAGGGTAATTTCGAATTGCCAAGCTGCTGCACCTGATGCCGGTGCTTCCATGAAAACATATCGTGAATTAAGGCAAGCCGAACGATCTTCATGGAGAAATAAATTAAGACACAGAGGGAATCACTGACCAACATTTGTACCTATCGGCAACCACGCGAAACTCGAATAACGAGGAATCATCGAAGTGAGGCCAGTGCTCCTCGAGTCACCCGTCAACGATGCCTACCACCTGATGACATATAGGTGACCCAAACTGTAGTACGACGTTATCGCCGTTGACAAGACAACACCGTCGTGGTAAATTCATAACTGAAGACCAAACAGAATTGGTTCCAACTTGATTTAAATAATGGCTAGTCTTACTTAGTTTCGTTTGGAATTCTTTTTAAATTCTCATGGCTGAACATGATACTGGTTTTCTACTGTTTATATTATCAGAGTTGTTTGAAAGTCTCTGCAGTTCGATGATGATGATCATGTCACTTAACAATAAGATTTTGTCCTTTAGGTATCTGAAACTTATATGCTGACGTAACAATTTTGAATATCTAACCAAAAGATCTTGGTTTTTGATGAATTTTCTTCATAATGAAATTTTGAACATATAAGTAATGGCCTTTAGAGCCTGTATTGTTTAAATTCTTGAGCTGTAAAGGTTGTTGAATGAACAAAGTTCTTTTCGCTGCTGAGATGTGTGCTTTTAATAATTAGTTTTCAATCTTCATCCTTTTTTCTAGTATCGAAGCAATGACGAGTTTAGTTATTTTTCTTCCTTCCAATATTTTTTTAAAAATTAAGATGTAATAGATGATGGTCACTCTTTTCTAAACTGCATTGAGTGATCCAGCAAGGCTAAGTTTTTATTAGAATAAAGATTGCCGGACTTTATTTTCTGAAATTGTTTATAGTTCTGCTAAAGAGACAAGATTTTTGGCCAAGGACATCTTCATAAGATCTATGTAGGGTAGGTTATTCTAGTTTTAACACTGATGTCATTTGTACCTGACATTACTTATAATCTTTTGCAATTGTTAGTGAAATTAAAGAATGCATTTTTACTTAAACTTCCATGCTCAAATCAGAGGAAAGCGGTGATGTAAAAATGTGGGGATACAGCTTCTGGAGGTATCATTATTACAAACACAGATTATATATGACGGTTGGTTTGCATTCGACTTGCAAACCACAGTAGCCTTAGGATAGGTTCAAATTTATAACATAATCTTCTGCTTAAGATCAAACCGTAACAAGGGCCGGATATATGTACAATGGTGTTGCACAGATTAAAAATCATCGCGTGCCAAACGCTGTAAACATGAATACAAAGGTTGACTGTTAAAGCTCTTCAGAGTTTAATCCTTGAAGCGGCATTTTTAAGAACAATGGACGAATAAGAGTACACGCTACTCACTATAACATCTCGATACGTAACGCGGTTACAGTTCTGTTCACAATGCGATGTTACAGTTTGATTCAGTCTTACCGGACAAAGTTCTGTTACAAGTGAGTACCTATCTTTATGAAACACAACTAAGATGAGAAGGATTACTAGCTAATGTGCAGATGCACAATTTCACTCTTCAGTTTGCACATATCTTGCAAACCAACTCTTCAACTATTTACTTAAGAATGTAGGTTCAAGTACCATATGACGACGATAATGCATATTTATTTGTTCTCAAGAAATTCATAGAATTCGATAAAACTGTTGTTACAAGATTATGACATAATGAAGAATGGATAATAAGAAGAGATGTGAAAAGGCTCATGAAAGGATTATAGCAATTAATGTTACATTGTTGATACTTCGTTACTAACTCAAGTTGGTTTAATTCATTGAATTAGTGTAATGAACTAATGCTTAAGTTTTTTAAGGTATTAATTTAGCTTGTTAAATTACAAACAATACATCATTTAAAGATACAATGGTATAACTGTCAAATAATGATTGTAAAACAATTTCACAATAGCAAATCAATTAATAGGTGTGAAACTGCACATAAATTTACAATAAATGTTGAGAATCTGACACAAGAGTTACTACTTATATATGATGAATTTATAGCAAAGACATCATTGCCTGGTAATTTTCAGCACCAATAGGTATTTAGTCAGAAATTAAAGAGATAAGTAGAACTGCTACTTAAATTTGATTAAAGTCTTTTTTGTTATCGTTTTGTTTTTAATACATATGTTAATGAATGTCATAATTTAATTAATGTATTTATATTACCAGAAAGAATTCGAGTAATCTAAGATGAAGAAGTTAAAAAGTTAAGTGGAAAAAAATTCCGTTTTTAAACACGTGTCATTGATAAATTGATTGGAAAATTTTAATTGGTTTCTCTACATGTTATATTTTACAAGATTGAACAACCTAAAGAGAATTTTTACAAACAATTTGAACACGGACGCCGAGAATATTAATTTCGGAATTAAATTAATGAAGCGACGATGCTAAATTAAAATATTAAAATCAGTTACTAATGAAACGGCAATAAATAGTAGGATTATTCGATACATAATTATAATTAGTTGCAGCTAAGTAGTTAATTTACAAAGCGACAAAATTAAATTCTCAGCACATTTATAACATGGACTCGAACTCGAGGAATCTTAACGCGACAAGGATAAATATTTTAACAGTTAATTTTACATTCAATTCAGATTAAGCTCGGTAGTTGACAAGTTAATATAACCGGTAGTTAGCAGCCGGCCTGCTTGGATCATTGATATTTATGTAAAGCTGACCATAAATTTATATTTAATTGTCAGAAAGAAAATAACAGCTTAATGCTAACTGTACAGCGATATTTCTTGTGATTACTAAAAGAATTCTCATTTCTTATTGAATTTGAATCATTAAAGAATATCCCTGATAATATATGGGTTGGATGTATGGGTTAACTATTTAATTTTAATCTGAATTTATTACCAAGCTTCGCATTTTTCTACTATTGTGCTATTCTTGTATATTTACTATTTATTCAGATTTACCACCAAAATCTCCACATTTGAATTGGTTAAATATTTTTTAAGTACCTATCTCTTCGTAAATCTAAAATGCTAATTTAACATAATTTTGTATATTTATAGTAAAAAGATGATATTTCACTGGAGATTTGAATGAAAGACTGTTTAAGGCTACTGAATGACCTTAAAATTAATGGTCGAGTTTAGGTTAAAAACCACATAAAATTTCAAATTTTTAGAAATATTAAAAATTAATTATATTAGTTTATTAAAGTATTATGTGCTATAACATGGTAGTTCAATATATCTTATACTACCTATTGTATTAGTTACAGAGTGAAATATTACATAACAAAAGAAGATATAAGACAGATAACCACAATTGCCTGGGTTTTTCTGTTTCTTTTTCCGAGTACAATCAAAGTACTAAGTATACAAAAGGTTTATCTCTCATCATCTCTCAACCAACTTATACGTATATTTTGCAGTAGCAAGGGTCTTCACAAGTCTATGGAAATTACAAAAAGTGCAAACCAAAGCTTTATTTTTTAAGTTTTACGAAAAAGAAACTTCCAACTATGTTCAATAAATAGTCGATGTGTTTGATACCTTTTTTTTCCACCAAAACTGGATAACGACTTTGGATTTAAATTGTATGTTATGGAATGAGGATCAAAGAACAAAGACTAGATCAGAGCAAAGACAACATTCCTTTCTTTTTGTTTTGTGTTTCATTTTTATTAAGTCTAGTCATCCTTTGTTCTTTTATCTTTTATCTTCCAACCTATCCTTGAAAAAATCGTTTACGTTTGCTGGTTAAACGTTGAGTTTATGACACGGTTTAAATTTGAAAACTCTTTTCTATATCTCTTTTGTATACTACTACTACTACATACACACTTTGCTTTATGTTTGAACTTCCATACTACTCAGTTATTATATGGAAAGTCTTTCATACTTTACTTTCTATGCTAAAACTCTTTTGCAATCAGGTAATACAGAAAAGTAAGTCTGAATTAATCTTCGAGCAGAAAAGCCGACAATAACGATTTCTTAAAAACTAAAAGAAAATTCCTTATCAATTCAGTACCTAGTTAATATTTATGTACAATTTGGCTCGCGTCATATACAGGGTGTTAGTAAACTAATAGTACTCCGTGAAACAGGTGATAGGAAAAGCCATTTGAAATAGAAAATTCTAGTAAAAATTGTTTCTATCTTGCTCCGTTTTCGAGAAAATGTGAAAAACAGCTAGCACTATCTGGCAACGGTGTCGCACTACAACCTTGATTATAGCCTTTTGCAAATTTATTTTAGACACTCCCTAATAAATCACTAGAAAGTTGAGTTCAATTTCCTAAGAAGTTTTACCTGGGATGAATCCTTTGTCATAAAACCGTAAATAATCTTCTCTTTGTTGTACCTACTTAAAAGGGGTGTAGGTTGTTACTTCTTTAAGCAACAGAACGCTATTGTACAAATCGTTTAAAACTAGACTCTTGTAATGTAAATTAACGTAAAATGTGCTTTTTGTTTAATGCTGGTTTTTAGGGAATAATTGAAAAAAGTAAATTAAAAAAGTTACTTGTAGCTAGTTTGTTAGGCTTTGCTGGAAACCATCATTCAACAAAATTTTACACAATTAATAATACAGTGTAAATTGAGATACTTAGACAAAAAGGGGATTATTGTGATTACCGAAAAATGTCTATTGGAAAACAATACAAGTTTAATTGCTGTTTGGATTCTTTGACTTTAAGGAGTACCTGTATTTTTTAGAAAAGGGGGATTTGTTAAAAAATACCTACACTCATCTTCGCATGACAAGGTATTCCTTGATTAAAAATTATTTAATTATTAGCGTTGCAAAAAGATGTTAGAAAAGTAATAGTAAGGGTGTAATAAGCGTCCATTGCGCACCAAAAGAAACTAAACCTGAAATGATTGCAATCACATGGCTGGTTGCAAAAGCTTGTTTGTTGCTCTAAATTCAGATGTTTTCAATTTTAGCGTATTTCCTGTACGAATAATTTGTCTTTTTTCCGGTTTAAACTAGTACCGTTGTACGTAAACTTTCTAGGGGGTGCACTTAAAGCTTAAAAGCAGAACAAAAATGGGTTTACTTCTTTGACCAAGATAAATGAAGATAGCTGACGGTAAAAGAAACAAACCACCCACAATTTACTAGAATGTCTGGCTTGACTAGGGTTAAAAAAAGAAAAAGTGTGAAAGGGAAATTTCCTTTTCAACTAATGCAGAGATGCCAATTCTCTTAGTACTTTCATTCATGCATTTTTCGTAATGCATTTTGTTCTTTTGTGGCTAAACTAATAAATTTACAATAAATTTTACAATACTTTTTTATAGGCTGGATGAGACCAATCTTCTGAACAAATCTTAAACTGGAATCTACATTAGTTATTGAATAATAACGTATGAAAATCTGGAACTTTATTAATCATTTCTGGGAAAACCGTTGAGATTTGACCATGGTTGTATAAGACTTTTCTGTTTGTATTGATGTCCCGGACTACTATTAGTTCACTAACACCCTGTAGTAAGTTGATAATGATACAGAATGGATTTTTGTTTGTTTCTTTGTTTCATCAGAACTTTTAGTACTCAGTAGTCTATTGATGAAAAAAAAGCTTTCTACTGCTACTGACAAGTGAGGACGAGTTGTTTAAATGCCCAAAAAATGAGGAAAGTGCTGCATACCAATAAAACACCCTCCATTTCAATTCAATGCCCTGCAAAGGGTATGGGCTAACAGTACGCTTAATATAACACGTCTTTATTCTTTAAAAACATGGAGTTTTAAAAAGAAAATAATTAATATTGTGATAGTTTACTTATTCAATGACCTTTGAAATTTTTTTTGTTTACTCTTAGAAAATACTTGGATTTCAGTTTGATAACTGTTTTAGGGTTTGGTTATAAGTAACCACAGAAAACTAAACATTCATAGAAAATTTAGAACATTTGCTAATCTTGCATTTACAGTTAAGAGTCTTGTTTTTTAAGCTATTTTAGTGTTCTTTGATTCTAGAAGAAGTTTGTTCAGGGTTGATTTTAAATTATAAAATAAATAAAATTCCACAACTGGTTCTGTATGTATGTATGTAATATGTATGCTATCAGATGCGAATATTATACACTATATTCGTTAGAGAAAATGTTATCTTAGAGACTTCTAAATTAAGGACCGTTTTTCAAGCTGGCAGCACTGATAGTGATTATCTTTTACTAGGAGTTAAAATGAAACAGATAGTACCTCTAACAAGTAAAAAGAAAACAAGAAGGGAAAAGGGTATAAACGTAAAAAGAGTACAAACTCTAGAAGAAAAGATAACATATAGGAGACTATTGCAAGAAAAACGTGAAATAATAGGAAATAAAAGTATAGAAGAAGGGTGGAAGAAAATTGAGCAAAATATGTCACAAGCGCCAGAAAAAAGCATGAATAAGGTCAACAGGAAAAGGAAAGAGTGGTATGACAGTGAATGTGAAACTGAATTAAAGATACGAAATAAAGCAAGAATCAATAAATATGTTAAATAGAGAAACAGAAACAGAAAAGAAGGTATATAAAGAGCAGCAAAGAAAATGCAAGGAAATAATGAGAAAGAAAGAAAGAAAATGCAAGGAAAAGAAAATTAAGGAAATAGAAGACGCATATAGAAGCAAAGAATTTAGAAATTTATACCAGGGAGTAAGAAAGGAAAAACAAGGATATCTGCCAAGAACAATATTCTATAAAAATAGAAAAGGAGAACTAATTGCGGAAGAAAGCACGATTTTAGAAAGATGGGCGGAATACTTCTAGAAGTGGAAGACGTGGGAAAATATGATAATCAAGAACGGGTATTAGAAGAGGAGCACACTGAAAACGATGAACAACCACCAGACGTGAATGACATAAAAGAAATAATAAGAAATTTAAAAAATAACTGAAGTCCTGGTAAAGATGGCCTGAGAGCAGAACTGTTCAAGGAAGGGTGGGAAGGATAGAGAAGAGCTGACAATGCCTAATAAGAAAGATATGGCTAGAAGAATAAATGCCTCAAGAATGGAACAGGGCAGTGATGTGCCCATTGTATAAGAAGGGTACAAAAGCAGATTGCGAAAACTATAGGAGCATAGCACTACTTAATGTAGCATACAAAATTTTGGCAATGTGCAAAGAAAATAGATTAAAAGGTGCAATGGAAAGAATAGTAAAAGATTATCAGTGCGGTTTTCGTAAAGGAAGGTCAACTGCTGACCAAATATTTATCATGAGAGAAATACAAGCAGAAAGTCACGAATACAAGAAAAATACTTTTACAATATTTATAGATTTCAAGCAAGCTTATGATAGCATAATAATAGAACGACTATATAAGGCTCTAAAAAGTATAGAAATTGGCAATAAGTTAATAAAATCAGTACAAATGACGCTAAAAAACACAAAAATGTGGTTAAAATAGGAGGGAAATTATCCATAGGGTTCAAAGTAAAGAGTGGCTTACGATATTGTCAATAAAATAATGAGAGAAGCACAAATAAATAGAATAGGTTTAGTTTATTACAAGCGACACCAATGACTAGCTTATGCAGACGATGTAGTTCTGATAACAGGAAGTAAAGCTGAACTGGAAAATGTGATAAAAAGGTTGGAAAAGGCAGCGTGGAAACTGGGCTTAAAAATTAATGAAAATAAGACGAGATATATGACATGGACAGAGGAAGAATTTAGTCAAAACAGTTATTTATGGATTAGGACGAATGAAGGTAGAGAATATAAATTTCAAGAAGTAGACAGGTTTACACATCTTTACATATTTACAAGAAAACCAAACGTTACAGAAAAAATACAAGCAAGATTAGTGGCGGCAAACAAATGTGTGTATGCGTTGAACAAGGTGCTAACATCGAAGATCTGTTCGCAAACAGTGAAAGTAAGAGTGTACAGACCAGTAGTGACGTACGTGAGTGAAACGCAGACAATGAGAAAAGTAGAACAGAAACAATTGGGGACATAAGAAAGAAAAATTCTTAGAAAAATTTATGGTGAAAAAAGGGTAGGGGAAAAATGGGAAAGAAGGTCTAATGAAGAATTAAAGAATTTGTATACCGAACCAGACGAAGTAAGTGTAATTAAAGTACAAAGGTTAAGGTGGGCAGGGCACATAGACGGGCGGTACTGGAACACATCATAGGAGGAACAAGAAGAAAAGAAAGGTCAAGATCGAAATGGAGAAAAGAAGTAGAAGAAGATTTGAGGAAGCTAGGAGTGTCCAAATGAAATCAAAAAGTGCATAATAGGAAGCAGTGGCAGAAGATAGTAAAACAAGCCATTGGCCTACTAGGCCTGTAAAGCTGTAGCATATATAAAGATTCTGCATCTTCATGCAAAAATACTGTGGGCGCTTATAGCCACGTGGTGTTTTTGAACATCATTCGCCACCAATTGCAAAAGTCACGGTAGAAACTTGCTCAGTAAAGAAAAAACTGGCCATGATCCACCAGTAGGATTTAAAGAAGTTTCTGTAGAGAAAAAAACAGTTGATAATTAAGGTTATAAATTATATTATCTACTGAAACTACATGACGTTACCTAGCTAGCATAAGTCGTTTTTAAGCTTTTTAGAAATTCTGAAAACTAAACAAAGTAGTATCAGTAACGAAATCAAAAATATTAAAATTGAAAGTAGTGAAAAGAAAAAAGTAACAGAGAAAATGTTAGATCCAGTTGCTGATTCGACTAAGTTGTGATTACAACAAAACTAAACAACTGAAAGCGAATGTTGGATTTCTCAACTTAAAGAGTCTTCTGGTACCTACTAAAGAAGAAAGGCCTACTGTGTTTAAATATGTATTTGTGTATTCTTGTTGATGTCAAAAACGTTCTGGATTATTCAAAGTTTTATGAACTTGTCTGGTAACTACATGAATAATTTGTCAAAGGAATAAATCAATAAATCTAAAGCTTGTTCAGATGGGAGGGGTTGTGAAATTTGTAATTATCATAAACAGAGTTTTGCAGGTTGTTTTCATCTTGATCCTTTGTAAAAAGCCACTTGCTGTCTACAAAATAATTTGAAAGTCGCTTCTAAAGGATATTCTGAAAAAAACTCCTTCCTAGAAACCATTGCGGTAGCAGTACCCATGCGTAGAAAATTCTTTTTCTTTACTTGCTCAGGAATTATGAAGGCCCCAAGTTAACGTCAGGTTACCACATTTTCTGTAAAAGCTTTTGAATAAATTGAACATTTGGTTAGAATTTTGCAGATATTCCTTATTTTTACAAGAGAATATAAAATGGTGTAAACTTTTGTTTGCAATCAAATGGGGTATAAATCTTTATTTTCTAAAGGTAATAAAACTCAAAAACCTATTTATAATGATGGTAGCCTTACCTTATTTCAGTTGCCTTGGTGTGTTAAATTTCTTTTTAAATTAACACCTGCGACATCTTTAGCATTGAAACTAGTCTAGCAGACAATCCATTAAACTTAATTCTAATAAATCTTATGCTATGGTTTAATACTAAAGTTCACTTGGTGACTCAAACGGTTTAGTTTTTCTGAGTCTACAGCCTGGTTGCCATTGTCTAAGAAGTTGATTGCCTCTATTTTATCATGGTTATCGTATCTGAGGATTTTGGTCTCAGATGCACAGAGAATTTTTTATTTAAAGCGTATACAGTCAATGTTCACACTGTATATTAGTATTTTGTTATGTATTGAAAGTTAGGAATTTTTCCCTAAAAGTCAATACAGTTATTTTGAAATATTTTATATTTAATTTTTCCCGTTTTTTGGACATGAATCTTTCATCTTAATTTGGCATCTGTTTGCATAATGTTATACTTAGATCGTTTATTAAGTTTGCACAAGGGATAATGCTATCGTTGTTAATGGCTGATTCCTTATGGTTGGCAAAGTTGACAGAACTGATTTTTGTTTGTCCCATTTTATTTTTCATTCTTTTGACCATCTAATGATGCGTTCAGTTGCGTTTTGTAGATTGGTTGTGGCTTTTTCAACGCTGTCTCCAATTGTCATGATGGCTGTACCATCTGCAAAGGTCGCTAGTATTTCATTCTCAGTTTGCGGGGTGCAACAAATGTAGAACAGGTGCAAGATTGGCCCTAGAACGCTACCTTGTGAGAGCTTCTCTGAGTTCTGAATAAGTATGTTCTTGCTTTACTCTGAATAGTCTATCAAAAATGTAAGACTGTATTGTTTAGGTACAGCCTTCCTTTTTTTCCAACACTTTTTCGATTATGTTGATAATTCTACTAGGTATCTCCTCTATGGTTGAAAGCTGATATCTAAATCCATATGGGTGATTTAGTATTATTTTTTTATTCCCTATGGTGGTTTTAAGCCTTTCGATAGAAAGTTTCTAAAACGATTTTGAAACAATTGGTAATAATGATATCGATCTGTATAATTTAGTTTTGCTTGGAGACTTTCCAGATTTGGGTAGCATACGTTAGTTTGACTGTGCCTTACCTAAGAAGGTATTTCAGTATTTATTGCTTGATGAGATCGAAACCTGGAGCTTTCTTGAAATTTGCGTCAGTGTTTTATTTCCGTCTCAACTTCTATGAGTGTTTTGATTGTCAAAATTCAATAGCGTACTAGGATCTTCATTTTTGTTTGGTTTAAAGATTTGCTCAAGATAATCAGCGAACAGATTTGCTTTTTCCTGACTATTATCTATGTCGGTACTTCATTTTTATGTTCCCATCCAGAGATGTCGACTACAATGTATTGTAAAAGTTTCATATGGATGAACACTCATTGGTGTCCTTATAAGTAATATAGGAAATACAGTAGCTAGATAGAATATAGAAATTAAAATTCATTTTGTAAAGAATCTTAGTAATATAGGATGCGTTATGAAAAGCCTTATAAAATTATATGTTTAGTGTTTAACCGTGAGTTGCTATTGAAACCAGGGTGGAAATAAGAAAACTCATACAGACAACCGAATTCGATATTAATTTTGTTTCAAAATTTATTCTTGTAGTCTTTTAATTTATTTTATTTACTTTCGTAAAGAAGAAAAAAAATGTAACATGGAAAAGAGTAGGTAATTTACTTTTATAAATCCAAGTAAGATAAAAATCCAATTATAGCATTAGATTATCGCGCTGTATCTGACCTTTAATATTTCTCCCTTTACATCATTTAATCTTCCTCTTACGTCCTATCTCATTCCCGTTTCATAATCCCTTTGCGATCTCAACCTCGTACTCCCTAATTAAGACCTCATAATTTTTTACTCTTTTTGCCACTGAAAGGGTAATATTTTACGGTGCAATTAAAAAAGGATCGTAATAAATGTCAAAGTAAATCATACGTACGTGTTCAACCCCGCTTTTCTTATTACAGACTCTATAAAGTCGAGATTTGTATCTAAAATATTAGCGGCGTGAAAAAGGTAGAGAGATTTATAATCAAGTTAGCTCTGTATTCTCCGGGCAATTCGCAATTGTTCCTGGAGTAGCGTAACAAGCCCGAAGACATGTTTTCTGAATTAATTACTAGTTTTTAACACTGCAAGTTCAATGGAGTGCGATTCTGTAATTAAGAATTGATGACAAATATCTACTACTACTTAGTAAACTTATTAATTGTTTAAATTACATTGTTCAAAGTCAAAATTAGTTTAATAATAGTTTTTCTGTCCACGTCTCAGCAATTAATAATAATCTATGTACAGTGGTGAGAAAAAGTTCTGTATCATGGCCACACGCGATAATGCTTTTAAAAGTAATGCACGCTGTTTGCATATTTACCCTAATTATTCTTAATTATCTGGCAGTTAGTATTACATTGCATACAGCAATATCTCTTACCTTCTTAAAATTCCGTAGAAACTGTTTAAAATAAGGGTTCTTCCATAACAAACTATCTATCGGTTAAATAATGCGAAAGTAGTTGTGTCATTAAGGTTTCCTACTATTATATTGATTCCAATGATATTGCAAATGTAATAAGTCCTGCAATGATTCTTAGAATTCATTTAAATTATTAATATCCCAGAAGAAACAAAACAGAATTATCAGCTCGAAAACCATGAGAAACTATTTTTCAACATAAAGGTGTCTGTAGTCGTGAAATAACCGCCAAAGAGTAATCAGTCTTCACTTATTGGAGTTATCAGAAAGTATGCTGAAACGCGGAAAACGATGACCAACGGCATAGTGGACGACCAAGGAAAAAGCTTTAATTCGAAATGATAGAAATCTTAATTTCATTGAATTAACTAAGTTATGGTACGAGGCTTTCAATGCTAGTGTGCGTACTTCAACCGAGTAAGGCGAAGACTACTTGGTTGTAGACTAAGAGGGTGGTTACTAGCATGCTTTGTATCACAGAAAAGTGGCTGAATATGCTATTCAGTGACGAATCACTGTAAATATTAACAATCTTGCCGGAAATATGTGTGTTAGATGACCTCTTAGAGAAGTATTCAACCGCTGTCATTGTATGAGGTTTCATGTCTGTCCAAAGCGTTGGCTGTAAATTAGCAGAATGGCCAACGCAATTCCCTGATTTAGGCTGCGATGGGGTAAATCTTACTTACCTCTTTTGTAGTGTAGTATACTATTGCTCCAGACTTAACGGTAAAGAAATCTGTTAGAGAAATTCTAGTTGGACTCTAGAACACAAATTAACTACCTTCTTTCTGACTATAAAGGTCGATTCACACATATCAGTGACGTATCCGCTCAGTTCCGTGAAATTCCATCAGTGTGAGTCATAAAAAATATCGTTTCTCTAAATTTAAAGGAATGCATTCACACACGTCCGGCGCAGTTCCGTATTTTAACCTTCAGTATCCGATCAGTATCAGTAACGTGAAAGTGAATATCGTCGCCAACGATATTTTTTAATAAATCACTGACGACCACTGACTGGTTCTGGTGCGTAGTTTGCTCGTTTGTGCGTATTGTATGTATATAAATAATTATTTTATTTCAGTATTAGATACATAAATAATAAAAACCAAAAATGAATGATGAAAAACTGATTGAATTGGTTCGTAAATATCCTGTACTCTATGATTTATCCCATTCTAAGTATATGGACAGCAGTTTCAAACTCGACATTTGGAATAAAATAGGAAGAGAAATGAAAGTAATAAATGGTAAGTACTTATTTTTATCATTATTATTTATATGCATATGACTAACGTTTTATTACACGTATATTTTGAGTATACATAGTATAATAAAATATTGTAAGCATTATCAACATATTAAAATACACTTTTAGATTTTCTCTTTCTGCCATGGTACAGATCCAACTTCTGAATTGAAGTACTCTTTGAACAGTTCTCTCACCCGAAAAGCATCCCGTGTTGCATTGCCACCCTTCGTAGGCAAATTGTCAAGTCTTATTTCCTCTTTTGTTTCATGCGAATTGGCGTTGGTTGTTTCGTATGTGTAGGTGTTTGCATCAAACTTTTTAATGAAATTGTGTAGAAGAATACATGTTGAAAGTATTATATAATCCACATTTTCTGGTTTGGCCTGAAGTCGCCTATTATAGATTCTAAATTTTTGACACAAAATTCTAAACGTGTTTTCGACAATTCGTCTGACACAACATAAGCGATAATTAAAGATACGTTTGAATCTGTCTAAATCATGTCCCGAATATGGTCGCATTAAATAAGTTTTTAGGGGGAATGCTTCGTCACCTACAATTACATGTGGAGCCCCAGTAGTTGTATGCGGCAATGTAGAATTTCCTGGTACAGATAAAGTACCTCGTTGAAGTGCTTTACCTAAATTAGAGAGTGAAAAAGTTCCTCCATCACTGTTTTTGCCGTATGCTCCAACATCAACAGCTATAAAATTGTAACGGGCGTCAACAAGCGCCAACAAGACAACTGAAAACGTCTTCTTGTAGTTGAAGTATAGGGAACCGCTATTTGGGGGAACCTGAATGGTAATGTGTTTACCATCCAAAGCCCCCAAACAGTTAGGGAAATTCCAAAGTGTGAAAAAGTAGTTGGCTATGGATTTCCACATCTCTGTTGTAGACTTTGGTAGCATTTCATTCATAAGGTGCTCAGTTATAACCTTCCAAGTGTCCATTACAATTTTATATACTGTACTATGCCCCAGGCGGTAACTAAAGAAAATTGTTTTTAGGGAATCTCCTGTAGCTAAATACCTAAAACAAGAAAACTGATTTTAATTAAAAACAGTAAAGTAACTGCTTGTAGTTTACAGTTTTTTTAAATTGTTTCAGGTTCATCATGTAAAGTTAGATGGAACAATATAAGAGACAATTATCGCAAATCGATCGAGAAAATAAAAACTAAAAGTTGAGATCCTGTAAAGAAGAATAAAACGGTATAAATACTACGAACAACTAAGTTTCTTAAGCGATTATTTCTTCGAGAAGGAAACAAAAGGGAATATTGATACTGAAAACGATGTAGAGAACATAGACGAAGAAGAAAACTTACAGGATATTGATGCAGAAGAAAAAACTTTATCGGAACCTATCGTATCAGAGCCAAGTGTTTCAGAAGTATTGGAACCTAATGTATTAGATGTGAGTGAAAACAAGTCATCTCATTCAAGTCATCCCCAACTCAAATCATCAAGAAGGGCACCGCCACAACAAACGGCTTCAGCAAAAGTAATGGAGTATTTGTTACGTAATAAAAAGAACAATCAAGTTACCACAGCACCACAACACCAGGTGGACGCTTTTCTAGCTGGTGTAGCACCAACATTAAAAAGCTTTCCGCCATATTACTTGCATCTGAAATATTTGCCACTGTTCAAAAATACGAAATAAAAATGCTCATGGAACAGGACTCATATTCAAGATCTGGCCCCAATTTTGCTGACACTATAATAAGAACACATTCCGAGCACTCTTCATCAACATCAAGAGGAACTACTCCTTTACCATCGCCTGCTGCATCATTTCTACAACATAGTTGTCAAGATCAAAATCAACATCAATTTGATTGTGTGGGAGATTCGGACGGGACCAACAACCCTTTGCAAGATTATTTTCACAATTATCCAAATGACTAAACATGATTTGTTAGAAGTACGTTTTAAATTGTTCAATACGTTTAATATCTGTATTATGTACAAATAAATATTTGCTGTAATAGACTTTCTCTAGTAAGTGTTTTGTTTTTTTAATTGTGGTCCTATTTTACCGAGTAGAATATTGAAACATTCTTCGAACATTCTAAAATATTTGAAAAATTTTGTTCCATCTTCCATCAGTTCCTTGTACAAGGTAGCAAACTTTCCTTCACTTTCTCTTTTCTTCCAAGCCTCATGTACCCATTTGCGCTTCTTTGTTTGATGCGCTTCCTCTTCATCTAAAATTACGACAATCATAGCCAATTCCCTGTCTGTAAATGCAGCCATCCTGACCAACAATCACTGAGTTTAAACTGAAACTGTACGGATATGTGTGAATAGACCCTACTGATACGTCACGGATGTCACTGACACTAAACGGCACTGACACGTCACTGTTATGTGTGAATCGACCTTAAGTCACTGCCAAGTATTTCAAAACAAAATTATAAGTTTTTGATAAATAAACTTTTTTGTTTTAGGGTCAATAAAGTTACCTTACTAAAGTCTAGAACTGTATAAAGTTCTTAAAAAGTGTTTGCAAGTTTAGATTAATTACAAACAAATAATTAAAAGTAAGTTATAGACTGTCAAAGTAAAAAAGGAAGACATCGAATTAAGATTCATTAAGAATTAAAAATAATTTTTAAAATAAAGCAAAAAGTTATTCTGTATTTTTAGAAATTAACGTAGGTAGTAGTTATAGAGAGCAAAAATAGACCATTAGAATGTGAGAAAGAAAGAGATAACTGACAGATCATTATTTACAAAATTATGCTTTTTTGAATCTTCACTGGTGGTAGTTACTAAAACTAAAAAATGTCTTATAAATTGCAATTGTTATTAAACACTAAGATGTTACTTTAAATAACTGTATTTATGAAATAACAATCGAATTTTCAGGTTTTTTATCAGCAACTTTTAAGAGGGTGCCATAAAATAAAGTTTAAATTCAAACAGGACTTCTGTGTAGTTCATTATCATTAGTATGTTGAAATACTTACAATGTACATATTATCAAGCTTTTATTATAAATGAGAAAGATATAATCTAAATCTAACACCACAATTCATTATAATGTGGAACAGGGTTTTTCCCCCAGGTCCCAAAAGCAACCCCGCTACAAATCAAGAGTACCTTCACTACAACATCAGAACAGGACGGATAGATAGCAATAATAATCTCGCTCTCAATGGGGACGATCAAATCAGATCAAAGCACATATGTGCTGGATTACGCAGCCTGTGGCACGCTCCTTTTACATTTCGTTCATGCGGGTGAGAAGAATAAATTTATCGACAGCATCGGTCATAAACAATGAAGTGAATACAAATAAAGTTTTCTCTTTTTTTTCTGAAATATTGCCGCCTAAAAATATAAATATATTTCCTCAATTTTATAAATTTTATATCTTTTTTGCGTGCGTAAGTGCAAAGAGAAAATATGAAATATCGAACTGGGATATTCAAAACGATAAAGCTTAGAATTGTGTCATTTTTCTACGCATTTAACGTAACACTTAACGTATGTGCTACCTGAGATATAAGAATAATAGAATTCTTGCAAAACATTTTCAAACTATAATTCTTCATTTTGTTAATACCTCGTTGTCCAATAATTTAGTTTTCACGACTCTAATACAAATTATGTAAAAGGGAAACGTGCCCACTTAAAAAACAAAAACCATGCTCAAACTGTCTTTGTTGAGCTATAGATTGTCAACAGTTGAGAAACCTTTTGCACTACAAGAACCGAAGAAATAACATTCGACAGTCTTCCAGAGTTCTTGATTTTATCGTAATCACTAAACTGTGGTTAATTAAATCAGATTCAACTAAATAAAATCAAAATTTCTAGAGTTTTTATTACTGTAACCTCTCAAGTCATAATCTTCCGTAGGTTCTGTGCAAAATTCAGGTAGATCCGCATTTTGAACAAACATCATATGCAATTTCTTTCTGTTTTACTAAGCTTGGACAAAGGCAGTTCAACTTCAGACCAGACATAGTTTTTTGCTTTTCTTTTACTTGTCATGCCTTAACTATCGTACATACTAGTTCAAATGAAACTGCGACACATCTTAAGCTCAGTTAGTGTCCCCAGAAGAATACTCGCTTTAGATCTGGTTAAAGTTGAAAAGTTCTCAAATCATGACTTTATTACTGATTGTTTGTTAGTCATCATACTTTGAGCTGCGGTATCACTTATTGGTGTACTTGTTAAGAAACACTGTTTATTCTAGGAAATTGAAGGTTGCATACAGATAGAGACAAAGATGACTACGGCAGTTAGCTTACATCTCTGATTTATCAAACTTGTCAAAATTGCCTTGCAATGTTTTGCACAGGACGTTATACGGGACCATAACACCAACTTTACATCAAGTATGAATAATACTGAACATAAAGATCTTTCTGTCAAGTGAGCAAAGCAGACGTTTCTTCTGGTTACTTAGATGATAAAACTCTTTCCTTTGTTGGTTACAATCCTACAGGTTCAAGACTACTCTTTTAGTTTATCAGTGGCCATTTAAAATCTCTATTCGACTTGTTACGAGCTTAGCAACTAGTTAACTGGAAAGAATCTTGAACTCAGTGCGCAATCGAATGTCGAATTCGAAAATAAAATTGCTCATTCTCGATGATACTCCTCTCAATCAACTCTAGCAACTAAACACATTTACTAAGGTAAAAGATTAGTTTACAATTTTCCAGAAATAAAAGCGTTTGTGTACTTCCATTAGATAGCAGCGCAGAAAACATTGAACATGTAGTTGGCCAATATTGATCTAAATTACAAGGACTTTTTTCCCTTGATGGTGCCTTGACAAGCTTCTAAATAAAAAATAAAATGGTGATAGCAGACTTCAAAGGCTGCCAATCTGAGTCGGTACGTTTACATTATTAAATCTGGGCAAGAATTTGCGTTTTAGGTTAACGATAAATCGTGTTCACCATGAGTGTGAAAAACCCAAAATTATTTGTTCCACAAGGGAAGATGCTTCTTAAGGTCTAGTGCTTTAGTAGGCTGCAATGGTATTATATAAAATACTGGTCCTGGTGCTGTGCACTAAATTCCTTAATTGTTGAATCGGGTAAATCAGAAAGATTCTCCACGCAACTAAATGTTTTTGACAGTAGTAGAATCACAAACGAAGCAAACTCCACAAGCAAAACAAAAAAACTAATTTACGATGCCCTCCTTGCATGATCGTCTTCGACGTAAATTAGAAGTATTAAGTAAAAGTGAAATCGAACTGAGGCCCACATTTACCTATTGACCACAGTCAGTTGGCACACTTTGAAACATTTTTTAAGATAAGCTTATGTCGTTGCGTCGGGTCTACAGGTGGACTCAATATTCATAGGCATTACTGATCTGTTCATGAATATAGCATGCGTCTGCGTGATGTCATTCAAACATTGGTAAAAGATTCATAAAATCCAAACCATCTTTTATAATCTATTCTTCGAGTTATAAGTAACATGAGGACTAAAGTATACTAACAGTTGCTTACAGTTTTGACATCAACATCTTCCAAGACTTACTGAAAATTGGCAGTCAAATACACAAATTTCGTTATATTAATGATTGAAAAAAGGGCAACCTGAGAAAATGTGTGCTTACAATTTATTAACTCAAAGTCAGCAAGATCCTTAGGTCAATTAAATCTTTTCTTCAATGTCAATATTTTGGAAGAAATAAAATTGTTCAGCAAAGCTGTATTTCTCAAGTAGCCCCGCTAAAGTTTTTAGAAATTTCGAACAAAGGCAGTAACTAAACAAATCTTTTAACAAAACGAGGATCTCCAGTTCAAAAAAGGCATCAAGTGATAAAGAGAAATTGTTTTTAGAAATAACAGGAAGAGAGAGAATAGGTATTTGTGAATGATATAAGACTATAAGTCTTAATTAGGTTTTTAAGGTTATGCAGCAATAAACAGTGTGAGAACTTTAAACTTTTACAGAGCGACATTAATAGTACTAACAATAAAAATTAAAATAACATCAGCATCTAACAAACATAAACAGATTAATTAAAGCTACCGGTTAGAACTGACAGATCGCCTACGAAAAAGGAAAAGGTTGGCCTGGTGTTCTTGCCATCTTAGTTACAAAATCTTATTCAAATCTAACAGATTAATTGTCATTTCGGTCTTGATTTTTAATGACTTATAGAGAGTAGACCTCTAAACGGAGGTAGTGTAAATATTGGTCCAAAAGCCTATATCTATCGTTTAGCTACTCTTCCAACAAAAGCCCTTGCAAGCGCCTTTAAGCTTCTTCAGTCTTACTGTGATATATGAATAAAGTGGCGCGTCTACGCAGGTCAGTTTTGATTGTTTGCTCCTGTTTTCTATTTTTCTCCAATATGGTATTGTGTTATCAGCAGTATGGCATCGTCTGGTCGTTTGGTACATCAAGTGCATCTGATTTTGTCTCGGTGGTTTTGAGCTAGTTAAGTAGACTCAAGCATGAATGCAATGTGAATGCAGCTGAAAAAGGTATTGATTGGTGGAGATACGGATTTGGTATTGGTGATGCTTAGTATTATTGGCAATGGCAAAACTAATTGGTTTTTTTACAACCACACTGCCAAACCAATTGGAAAGCAAAAAAAAGCGCAAAACCCAACAACGGTAGTTCAATCTTTTTGTTTGGATGTCCAAACTACTGCAAGACTAGGAAGATGTAGCAGTTGGATACCTACGGCCTACGACACTCATTGAAGTATGAATCAACACTTACAGAATCAGATCTCATTGGATTAGCCTAAATTGAACTTCTAAAAGAATCTTTAAATCGAGTTGATAGTAGTATTCATGAAAAGGTTTTGTATTGTTAATTATGCATGTTTACTATACGGTACGTCTACTTTGAAGACTGAATATAAGAACTGACATGCATTTATTTGCGTATAAATAAATATCGTGTGGTGTATGAAAATAGCCTAAGAATTGTGTTTTCTATCACTCTTTTCATTATATTTATTACATACTACGATAGTACAGGATTGGAGAAAAATTTTTTATTTAACTTTTCTGTTTTAAAAAAATTGCCTAAAGTAAGTAAAAACTAATTTAATTGTAAGCTTTACAAGGAGTAGGTAAAAGGTTTGAAGTTAACTTACGCATTTTAGTTTTTTTATGTAAATGAAATAATTTATTCGTTTATTAAAAGGAAGAAAAAGAGAAAATAAAATAAACAAAAAATGTGCCCTATACTTTTTAGGTACAGATTTATAACTGCGACATGCGAATTGAAAGTATAAGTTAGTTATGTCAGGATATACACGTAAACACTTTTATTTGAATTATTAATTATAGAACCCGACATCAGTGACAAAATCAAAGTGATTTTCAAATATCATTTTGTTTCGCATAACAGAAAACCATTTTAACTGTTCATTTAATTCAGTAAATTTGCTTTTAATGAAATTTCAATACATGTTTATCACAGTTCATTAACTTGATTCGTATTGTGATTGGTGTTTGCGACATGCGGTGTTTGTGATTTGTGCCCCATCCCAAAGGGGTTCTGTTCCCCGTTTCTCCAGGCCACCTGATTGCAGATACCAACTATTGAAACCCTCGAGACTCGGCCCTCGCTAATTACAAATCTGTTACTACGGTCCCGAACTTCCAACTACTATACTATTGCTTATTTGCGGTTGCTTTGTTTCAGAACTATTCTGCCCATTGTTGGTATAATTCTAAGTGAAATTTTGTCGAAATGCGCTTAATAATGTATGTTTACACACGTACAAGTTCCTTTGTTCTAATACTTAATTTTTAATTGTTTTATTTAATTATTATCCGGGAGTCTTTTTGTGAGATTTATGACCCTTTATCTTTTCTACGAAAATATTTTATTTTATTCTTAGAAGCAAGTCTTTCACTAGAGCTCTACAAAGAAGTGTTTGTGTACAAAATAAAATCGTCATTTTCTTGAGAGAATTAAATTTATTTCAATCTTTCCATATCTTTAAGCAAAATCAGGAAAATTGGGATGCCTATATGACGTCACCGATTGTTCTTTTATGACACTTTGCAAGTTTTTAAGAAACATTTTATTAAGTGTATAGGTGTTTCTCTTTTTAAAACCAACAATTAAATGTTAAAGATTTTGAAGAATACCTGGAAAAGTTTAAATCAGTACCGTAACCAGAATAAACAGAATAAGAAGGATCGAACTAGAACATACTCATAACGTCTTGTTTATTTTAATTTTTTGTTATATACACTGTGTCCTTAATATCTCACTTTATTTCCTTTTTGTAAAGGGAAGGAAGAAGCCCGGGAATTTTATACAAAAATGTGCAAATGCTTATTTATTATTAAACGTTTTTAATTTTTTTCAGTTCCAACCTTTCATAATCATAAATGCATGAGAACTGTTTGATACTTAATGGCAAAAAAGTTCTCGTTGTATCTATAAGATACACGTATAATTTCAACAGAATATCAAGAAAATATAAAGTAGGAAGTAAAAAATAAATAATTGCAAACAGGGAAAGTGGAGGAAATCTTGAGAATTACTTATACAAAATTGGAATAATAATAATATAAAGTCTTTTGAAATGTCTGAAAATATCACACAGATGCGATAAATTCGAGTATAAATAAGACGTTTCACGCTTAGCTTCACTATTCAATCTTTAATATACATCTCTTTTTAATTTTCTGCTTCATTAATGGCAATTTATAAGACGCTACGGTATTAATCGCATAAATGCGTTTTAAAAAAGTTAACAACAATTTTGATAATATCTCATGAAAGCATAAATACTGAAAGAAATAGTAATAAATTTTATAAACCACAAAACATATCAATATCTTGACGAAAATAACGATCGGTTTACATTATATAGTTAATGTTCTTCAAGCTGAATATACGTATACACACACAGACACACACCACACCTTAATTTACTTTGCGATGTCATTAAGAGAATATGACCAACGTTAAGTGGATGTCATCGTGAAGGAAAAGGAAGAAGAGGTGATCAAACACCGATGCGGAAGTACGATAATGGCCGGAAATAGCACTTCAGTGCCGCCACATATTATATCGTTTTAGGAGTAGCAGAAGGGTTTCAGTTTTCAGTTTGTATGATAAATATTTCAGTATACACAGTGGCTCAGGTTTAATGTAAAGCGGTTTGTTTATTTTGAAAGTTCATTTAACTGTTTTAAATGAAGTTCGTTAAGTATTTTAATTAATATTCAACCAGGTTAAGTGAATATTAGATAGGATTAATCTTGCTAACTTTTAGTTGAATAAATATTGTACATAGGCACACGCTACAAATTGTTTGTATCTGAATTTAAGAAAAAACTCTTCTTATTTTATTTGCATAATCAGATATCAACATTAATATATTTGACTTATTAAATGTTGCTTTATTTAATAGAATTAGTATAATTAATAGTAACAAATCTGGAAGACCATATATGTACTTATATAGTAGGTACCAGAATAACTATTAACATTTAACAGTCACAAATCAATAGAATCAAAGCATTTAAAACATAGAATATTAGGTACAATAGAATTATTAAAGATCTACAAAGGGCCTTTTAGTGTTTGAGTTTGTCTCCACTAATGCCAACAAAAGGATCAAAATGTTTAGAGTCATTCTGAGAAACACCGAGAAGTATTTAATAACAGTGGTAAATCAGTCCGGATAATGTAGAGGCGATGACATCTGCCACATACTTTTTAGGGCTGGAATTAAATTTACGAGGCTATATGACCTTAGCAGTTGGTGTCCAAAATAAAAAATTATAATGGTAAATAAACAACACAGAAGAGAGAAATGATTAACTCCTCTACTTTACTGTTTCCTCAATTTAGTAAAACAATGAATACTGTCATGTCTCATGTGATAACTGTCTCATAAAATAGTGTGGAAATATTGTAAATTATTGCAAAAAATGTTATCAACTATAGCTGCTTGTTAATCTCTCTGAAATGCAAAATTTTGAACATTTCATCGCAGAACCATGATTAAACAACAGTAGATTATTATACGTGCCTTTTGGGACTGCTTTCCAATTTTCGGGAATTGCGCTTGTATTTTGAGAAAACGTCTGTCACAACCCTAGCCCTATGATATACTAACTTCTGTTACTGGAGCCATGGCAGACACATTTTGCAGACATATAGATACTAATAATAATAACAAACATCGATAGTTTAGCGGACACATATATTTTTTAATTTCGTAGACTGTTAGGTTGTAAGTGAGTATAATTACATAGATGACTTCTATTGTGTAAACGATACAAACTTGATTTTTCGGTCACATCATCTTCTTGATAATAACTATTAAAAGCTATAATACCGGGTAGCTATAAAGAAAAGTTCTGCCCTAAGGATAAATATCTTCATTTGTGATAAAAGTAGGAGAAAGAAAATTTTTGCAGTTTTTCAGTTATAAGATCGGAAAACTTTCTGTAAAGTTTCAATTCTTAATATTGAGAAACAACGACGTTAGAAATCTTCAAACTTGATAGTTAAAAAAACAGATTTTTCTTGGCCAATCGTGGAATTTTTAGTAGTAGGCTGATCTTAAGACAAATGAATATGGTGACAATTACTTTTCTAGAAGAAAATGCGCCTTGATTTACTAGACCAAATAAATGGCCATCAAATTATCCTAATTATCAACTCTTTAAGTTACTGTATATAAAAACTCTGCAAGAAAACGTTTATGAGAACCGCTAAGGACCTTCTGAGAAATTACGACCAGAGTCAAAAAGGTGTGACCAGAAATGTCCTAAAATGTAATTTATGCTAGTCTAAGTCCAGATCAAAGAATGTTACAAATGGTGGACCAATCCAAAACATTTAATACACTCCTAATCTACTTTTGGAAAAACATTTTTTATTGTTCATTTCCAGTAAGCTACTATTCAATTGTTCTTATCAAAAAATGATTTTCCCTTTAAACACTAATTTTTTACTCCTATGACTATGGTTGACCAAACTTGAAGATCAGTGTCTGTCAGAAGCTATTAACTGTTAAACAAGACAAATTTTTATAGCTAACCGGTATTAATTTGCTAGATTAATATTACGTAGTTGCAACTATCAAAAGAGTTGACCAGTGATGTTTAAAAACCTTCAGTCTCAAATATAAACTTACAATGTCCATTATGACTATTATCAATGTTTATTCATCTTTATACTATTACGTTTGCTTGCCACTAAAAACAGAATACCATGAATCAAATCCTTTATTGTTTGCTTATTTAATATTATCTGCTGCGGTATCTTGTTGATACAACTAGTAAAACCCTACTATTTATAACAATTAAGACTGTCTTTATTTTTTATAGTTGTTGTAGTACAAGACCCAAGATCAGAGCGGCCCAATTTGGTCCCGAAGTGTGTGCTTTGGTGCCAACATTTTATTCTTTGACCTGGCAAAAGATTGAAATTTTATGTTTTACTTGGCCTTTATCTTGACCTTCGAGTCTCTAGACGACTAAAGACCTTTTTCAATAACTCCTCCGTTGATTGTTATGCATTTTTCAGTAGTCTTCTAATATATAGTTTTTCATAATTCAGCGTAATCTTGCGTCATCTTTTCTTTATTATTTTATTACACAAACCTTCCGAATTTAGAGGTTTAGCAACATACACCTCATTCAGTTATATCTAAGAAATAAAAGGTCAAGAATGTAAAGTTCGGTAGGTGCAGTGGCCATTCAATTAAGGGTTAAACAAACAGCAAATCATTTGTTTTGTGGTATTCTGTATTTTAGTAACAAGAAACACGTTGTCCAGGAGAATTAAAATTAATAGTTGCATACAAGCTACGATAATGGATATCTTGAATTCATAGTTCAAATTCGAGGATTCTTTTGATCGTAGCAGCCACGCAATATGAACCTATTGTCATCAGATTGATATTTCAGCTTTTGCTAGCTACTAGAGAGGATATCATTATTTACAAAAACCCTTGTTTCTTTCTATAGTATATTTTGTTGTAAATAAAACAAAATAAAAATAAAATCATGGGATACCACCAGGCCATAGCAGTCACAAATAACACACGGCGCGTAATATAAATAAAATCGACCTGAAATATGCAGGCAAGCAACTGGGATGGTATGACAACTGGTAGGTAGGTGCAATTTACCATGTTCTAAAGCAGTTTGAAAATTGACTAATATTAAACGTACCTACTAGAAGAATATTCAATAAATAACGAGTGTTCAGAAAATATTTAGTAGGTCAGAGTCACTGTCACTGTTAGTGACAAATTATATTTATCTAAATCAGTAATCAAAATGTTCACTAAAGAACAGACAATTTTCTTGGATTTATCTGTGTATCGTGTAAGCAAAGAAAGACGTTTTTGTATTCACAGCTATTCCGACAGTGTAAATATTGTTTGGACAGCCGAGCCGTTAGGAGCACCATATAATCTAGAAAAACAGAGTACCTTGTGTGAACTTGCTTTTTTGATCTTAAAAATGATACACGGCATGATATTAACGATTTGAAAGTTAAGTTAGTTTTATAGATAAAATCTTTTAAAAATAATAAACGTAAAAATTAAAATTTAAAAAAATGAATTCTAAAAACTAATCAGGACATATCATTCATACACATTGGAACTTTTTTTTGATTTCATCATATGGTATGCATGAGTACAGCCTGCAATCTTCTATTTCTAACACAAACTGTAAGTTTCTGTTCATAGATGTCGGCACTAAATTTAATCCTGTAGATTTATACCAAGGTTGCACGTGTACTCCTGTGAATAAAAGACTTTGTTCCTATAGGAAAAAACGATCCACGACATATTCAGATCATTGTTAGTAATCTCGGAGTGAAGAACTCGACTAAATAACATACCGCCACCTTTCGAGAAATTGCTAAAACATAAAATCAAAATTTTCTTTCGTTTCGAAGATGTAAGCATTCTTATATCTAATATTCTGCTACATTGTTTTGCAACACAACTTTGAAATGAACTTAGGGAAGTCTTAATTGCATTAAAGCAATTATGATGATAAAAAACTTATGTGGATATTGAATTTCTTGCATATATATAGAAGGTTGAAGGCATGACCTTCACATATTTCTACTTATAAACTATTATTCTAAAATATAACAAAATTATAGTAAAAGTCAAGAAGACTTTGGAAGATTTTTGGTAAGTTAGAATATTCTTATACACAATTCCTGTCTGATGTAATTTAATTGTTTTACAATTTCTAGGTTATAATAATTTTATTATAATAATTTTAATAATTGCAGTGTGTGAAAATGGAAAAAGTTTAGCTTATCTCTTTTCACATTTAGCCACTTAAATTGTCACCCTGTAAAAGTAAATCTACAATACTCCCTATATTCTTTGCTTAGTCATTCAAACAACTATTATCGATAAGTATTGATTTTCTACTTAAGAAGAACTGCTACAGGAAATTAACGCTAAAAGGTTCCTTTATTATTTGACATTTAATCGTTCAGATTTATTTTATCGACTAAAACGAAAATAAAATTACCCGAAATAATAACGGATATTAAACGTTCAGTCTAAATACGCTTAGCGTAAATTATTATTTTTACACATCAAGGTTTATACAGACAGATGTTAAATAAACAAAATTTTTAGTCACTTATACTGTTTAATTAAGGATATACTTAATTTTATACAAAATTAGATTTTATTGAATTCCTTCCTATTTTTGTTTTTGAAAACCTGAAATCAGTGGGAATTTTTAACCGTTTCCTGAAGATACAAGCTGTGCTATTATTATCAATGAAACACCGCAGAGGAAATATTTACTATTTTTGCTGCCTGGTTATCTTCTCTTGATAAAAACCACACATAAAAAAGTCGCAAACATCAACCTCTTGATAATTCTGCAGCACAAAGAAAAAAATGAACGTTTTAAGTATATCTGCATTGTGTTTCCTAAAAATTTTGCAAGTAGTTTGCAACTCTAATAATGAACAAACTGAATCTTCTGGTAAGTAACTTTTTAATAATTAATAATAAAGTTTATATTTTTTGAATAAATAGTCGTTCTAATATACGTATGCAGAATTTTTACAATCATTAGATAGCATAGCATTTATTTTACATAACATTAATAGAAGTGAGCTGTCTGTTACTCCTCTTATATTTTAGCATAGTAATCTCCTGAAAATACAAACAAATTTTTTAGAGCAGCATGTTTTGCTTGCATGTAATACCGTGTGTTCCGCGTATACGGAATATAACGTCATTGTTTGAACAAAAAAAATTCATCAGAAAAAGTTGTGCAGAACGGTTATTTGTCTTTTTTAAGATTATTCTTGACTACACAGGATGTTCCACAAAAAGTGATACATTGTACCCTAATGTTTTAAAGAAAAATGCAAAATGCAAACCTTTTTACTTAATTTTATTCGGTTCAATTTAATTCCAAGACGACCGGAGTAGAAACCTTGAGGGTTCATTGTAGATTGTAGACCTATCCTATGGTCTGATACAATTTAAGACAAGTCGGATTATTTCGGAACCACTGACTCTTAATCCGTTTTTTGTAGAATATTATTGGAGGGAATACAATGGTATCATACCCAGCGATGCTATCCCAGGTGGGTTTGATTCAGCTGGAAATCCTACTTATATAGGTCAAATTCCTTACAGAGGACCTCGTTTACTTCCAGCCACTATTAATAAAGATTGTAATACAGCATACTCTACCGTTTATGGAAGAGAAGTAACTGCTGATACACATGTTAAGGTGCGACCTAATAAAGAAACCATTTTGTAACTTCCTGTATATTTTTCATTTTTTCTTCCAGATACTGTGTAGTAAAAACCAAGACAGATACAGTTGGATACCAACAAGATATGAAGATTTACATCTTCTAACAACTTGTCAGTTGGTTGTGGGAGGAATGGAAAAAGAAAATACTTTGTACATAGGAAGAATTTATCACGATAGAAAGACAAGAATTGGAAAGGTATATGACAGTCATACTTCTCGTGAGGGTCTTTTGGTTCCGTACAAAGGAAAGGAAATAGAATTTATGTCTTTTGAAGTCTTAGCTTACAATTGTACTTTAAATCCTCTTTGCGGTGTAATTAACGTCGAATCAACTTAATTCTCGTAATTTTCTATTTCTATCTAACTGCTAATGATTGTTAGAATATTATTGTAAATAAGAATATTAACGATGAAAAATTAGAAAGGCTACCATCTTGTACTTTTAGTGTTTTATACATATATGTAATTTACAGTATAAAAAAATGTGTAGGTTATAAATATGCTACTTGTAACATATTATAAGTTGCCGTAACAGATCTATATAGTAGTGTAGTATATATAGTTCTTTCTTACTACTTTGTTTTTGTTTTTGTACCCATTAGATTTGCGACAACCCTAGACAATTTCATTTTTTTGTTTAGTGAACATTGGCAATAGTCTTCATTATACCTTTGTTTATTTTAGCAACCTTAACAACTTTGTTGCATTTAGTGCAACCTTATTATTAGACATTGTTTTAATTAAAAATCAGCATTTGTAATTACAATCTGCAAGAAGCTATTTATTATTATTTCATACAAGATATTCAACACAGACATTTACTCAATATTACTAAACGACAAATACCTATTTAAAAAAAAAAGATCTCTAGAACGCAAAAATTAATACTGTTGTCAATTAAATACTTAAATTAAGGACAATGTGTTAATACTTGATATATCGCATGAATCACTTCAACACCATTATAAGCACTAATCAATTCAGTACGATGATTTGTATTATCAGAGAAAAGCTTCCCAACTACTATCTCTTTGTTATGATTTGCACGACCAATATACATTGGGAACCCGTCTTCGTTACCACCAATAACGTATCGACAGCCTGATGGAAAGACACTGCCTGGAGAATACCACTTATAATTGGTCTCTCTATCGTAGCACAATATCTACAATTCCAAAAAATTACAGACTCAAAAACCAACCCTAATAATTCTAGTACTTACTTTTGTATTAGTTGTATCATTGCTACGTATCACTCGCCCAAAGTATGGTGCAAATGCACGTGTAGAGCCTTTTTTAATTACAGCAGGAAGTGTATGTAAATTAGCCTTGCCAATATTATATTCCGCTACAGTAGTAAACTGTCCGATGTAAGTGTCTTCTCCATTTTCATCTTTTCCCCCTTTTATAGCAGTAGACGGTATAAGTCCATTAAAATCTCTCCAATAATATGCTGGAACGTATGTAAAAGCTACTAAGCCCGTATATTTCTGACTTAATTCCATAGAAAGTATAAAGTTTACAAAATAATATATTTACCTTCAACTGATCTGTACTGTATTGCCGACGAACAAACTACAAAGAGAAAGATGAGAAAAATAATGGAAAACACCTTCATGTTTAATAAGAATCGCAAAATACTTTTAAGAAACCTAAACGTTTGTTCGCGTTTATATACATTTGCTAACGGAAAAATATAAAGGAAATATGACAAGATAATAAAAATAATAAAGATAAGATTTTGATTACCTGGAACGATATAATACCTTCAAACGAATTTTGCGAAAAACAATTGTGAAATCGTAACTTTTATATTTTTGCATAAAACAGAAATCGTGAAGATAAGATTGGGTCTGAATTTCCAGTAAAAAACTAAAATAATTTTCAGAATTGCTTCAAAACGAAAGTAGGTGATTTTAAACCAATTAAGTATTATGTTACCTATCATTTTAAAGAAAAATAATTTTCCAAAATAAAAAAAAGATTGTTTTGACTACGATTTTGCGAGGGTGACGCCACAGCCAAGTTTAGACTAAAATAGGTGGGTACATAATGTGTGAGCCAAACACGGTTTTTTAGGATTTCAGTATATTTGGCGAAAGTGATGATGAAAAGCTATGATGGATATTCCAAATAGATAGTCATCAAACGTGCTGTCCATTTAAAAATGGCAACTAATAATATTGTTTGGTTACTCACCTCTACACAATTCTAATTTTGGAAGCCAATATCTTGCTCAATTTTTTATGTTAGACAACCTAATTTTTTAGAAACACTCGTAGTAGTATCAAATTTCAAACTTTAAAATATTTACAACTATGTAATACAAAAAAAGCACTTAAATTAGGAAAATTTGCTAGCGCTTTTCATCATGATCTACTATCCATCCATGTCCATCAGAAACTAGACTAAGTTTTTTCCAAATAACACATTTATAATTCATCCTTAATGCATATTAATACAAACACTCTCCACAAGATAGTAGCTACCAAGAGTTAGCAGCAAAGTAAGATGTCTAAGGTTAGAATGCAACAAGAAGTTGCCACAACTGAAAGTTACTTCTGCAGACTTCACATTAACTGAAGAATACAAGCCACTTTGACTTTAAAATATGGTGGTTGTGGCAACATTTGTCTATTAGTAGAGCTGATCTTTGGGTGATCATAATCGCTATTAATTGTTAATAAACTTTTTCCTAGAATTATTCTTCAGAGTTGGCGAATTTTTCAACTGTACACATATACCTACAAATGTCTTCTTTAGTAAATGTAACTATAGTAGACTGATAGGTAGATAGTACAGATAACTTGGATTAACCAGTACAGCGTACTGCGTTTGGTGCACTAAAATGATTTACAAATACCCAAAAAGAATTACTACAGAAACTATTGAAGTTTTCTCCGAAGTCAAACATTGTGCCTCAAAATATCGACCGATTAACAGTAAAAATAGTAGAGGGTCTAAAGCAACTATCGAAGCTGTTCTCTCATAACATTAAAGATTATCTAGAAATTGTATGAAAACCTAATAAAGAAGATATCTGTATTTGGCGGTATAATAAAGCATGTACTTACAAAATGATACTATCTTGATCAGTAAATCAACACAAATGAGAACATCAGAACCAGTCCATCATCGAAAAAAAAGTGTTTGGTGAAGAAAAGTCCCAATTGAGAATTCTCAAGTCAGAACCTTCTGTTTTTGCCTGCCATACTTTCAGCAGTAGCGTTCGTTAAACAAACATTGCTTTTTCGTACCACACCAAGCTCATGCTTTATAGAACTCACTTACTGGATATGATTCTTCTCAGATTTCATTTTCAAATTTTAAAAGCAGCCTAATAGTTGGTTCTCATTACTTCTTAATGTAAGCTTCTAACTGGATAAATTGCACTTAAGTATTTTAAAACTGCTGACTCTGAAACTAAAATGTATTTGTTGCATTATTAATTAAACAGCTACTATTATCCAAAAACTACAAAAAGCATTTATTGTTATTTTTTGTACTATTCTAACATAAAAGAACTAACAATACAAAATAGCAGATCTTTTCCAAAATTCTTAAAATATGAAATAGACAAAATATTTACGATGGGCAGTGTGACAATACTTCGTATGTATCATGAAACACTTCGATACCGTTATAAGCACTGATCAATCCAGTACGATGATTGGTATTATCAGAAAAGATTTTTCCAACTACAACTTCTTTGTTATGCTTTGCACGACCAACGAACATTGGAAAACCATCTTCATTGCCACCAATAACAAACCGACAGTTTGGTGAAAAAGTACTGCCTGGAGAAAGCCACATGTAGTAGCGTTCGATGCTGGTACACAGTATCTATGATTAAAAGACATTGTTATAAATAAAACATAAATCCTACTGTTGGTATATATTATTACTTGCCTTTGTATTAGTTGTACTGTTGCTATGTATAACCCGTCCAGCGTATGGTGCAAAGGCATATCTTGATCTTTTTTTTATTACCGCGGGAACTGTGTGTAATTTGGTTTTTGCAACATTATATTCAGCTAAAGTAGTAAACTGTGCAACGTAGGTATCTTCCCCATTTTCATCCTTTCCTCCTTTTATAGCATCGTTAGGTATAAGACCATTAAAATCTCTCCAATAATATGCTGGAACAGTTGCAAAACCCACTAAGCCCCATTTATTATTTCTAAATTAATGCTAGACTAACAACAAAACAGAATAAATATATTTACCTTCAACTGATCTATATTGCAGTACCGCTGAGTTCACTACAGAAAAAACACTAAAAAAGGTAATCAAAAGCACGTTCATGTCTGATAATAAAACACGTTTCAGTTGTAAAATTGAATAATTTGTAATGCATGTGGAGTTTGTTTTATATATGTACTTGATATTGACAAAAAATATAAAAAAAACTACATGATCTAATAAATAATGCAGATAAGATTTGTATAATTTGCTTGGAAAGATATAATCCCGTACAAGAAAACCCACAAAGCATTGGAGAATTTTGTATCTGTGTAAATTACTAAATATAAATTTCAAATGTAAACACACATTCGGATATCACAAGAATATATGATAGCGGCATAAATATGAAGATGATACATTTGTACTGAACAAATAAAGTTACCAAAACTGCAAAATAATTGTGTAACCCATCCATAATTATTGTCGAAATACTTTATTTAGAATGTTAGTTATACCCACATATATGGGACATTCCTAGTGTACCTAAGTGTAGTCATTAGCAATTGCACTGACAATAATTTAATTGTAAGTAAGATAGAAATAAATAAATATTTATGTGTTCCATTATGATGATAGCCTTAAAGAAAGTACCATGGCAACTTTCAATTATGTTACTTAATTATGTGATTTCTGGAATTTCTTTTTGGCATATGATGTTGATAGATAAGTTCCAAAACTTTCCTTACATGGTAATTAGGTTACACTATTTATACAGAGCGAACAAAAGACTGCAGCAACTACTAAAGTTGGTAAATTTATGATGCATAATATCAGACAATTTAGTTATAAATTGTGTGTTTATCCTTCTGACATTGCTTTTTTTAATTGTGCCCATTAAAATAAAGTTGGATAAAATAGGAAACTCGGATTTAAGAAATGTCGATTTATATTTTTATCACATATTATGACAATGGGTATAACTTATTTGAACTTTTGGTTTGCAGTTTGCAGGAGGCTAAATTAGAAAAAAAATAAAAATTTTTAATTTGTGCCTAATCAAGATCGAAGGTTCATATCTACTTCATTAAAAATTCCTAGAACGTAACTTGATGAAACTTATCTAAAAATAAACGTGAAATGTACTCATATAAATACATATTAAAAACAAAACTAGTTTTTATGAAGTATCCAAACAAATACAACAAAAAAACACAAAAATGATTAGTCATATCAATACGGTTTTCCTTATATTTAATCAGATCAAAGTTCAATTACAACTTCCGTTTAGAATTACTAGCAAAATACCGCTAGATATATTATATACAGTAAGTGGGTGTTTATTAACCTTGTCTATTAAAAACGGTTTGGTGTTGTTTCCTAACTTCCTAAAAAACAAAGTAAATACAAAAACATGTTTAGTAGTTAATATTTAGATGAGAGATAACAACATTTTAATGTTTACTAGACATACATCGTGTTCAAGAATTTTATTGTAGTTACTAAAATTAGTTGTCACACGAAATGTAAAACCACTAAAACAAAAACAAATAAAAAAGGTTGTAAATATTTTATCAAAATAATTTTCGAGAATTTATCTGGTTATGGTTTCATATGTATAATATACAGTGTGTCCCAAATTCGTGGTTCACTATTGGGATCTCGCAAACACAGAAAATTTTCTCGCGATCGTCTTTTGTATTACTTTATCGGTAGAACGTAAATGCAAATATTTTTAAATGAAACGCCTAGGGGAAGCCCGGGCATAGTGGATACCCCTGGCAAAGCGAATAATTCCCACTACTCCCAAATTATTCGTTGGCCGATAGCCGCGTTGTCATAGCAACGGTCGCCTGTTGCCACTCAGTGCGCAGCAAGTACTTTAGCGCGGGATTGCTACGCGCGGCGTCAGTGAGTAGACGAAGTGTGTTTTTGTGTGAAAAATATTAATTTACAGAGGTAAGTGTTTCGTTTATAACCACAATATTATTCGTGAGAAGTTCTTGGTTATGAGGAGGATTTAATACATGATTATGTAGCTTTTAACTATATGTAGAAGACGAGTTTAGATGCGATGATTTTTGAATGACTTCGTATAACCTCAATAGTGTACCCACCGGGCAAAGCGAATCGGGCAAAGTGAATACAGTATTCATCATGGGTAATTTAATTTTATAGAATTATGTATTCTATCATATATTTTTCGGTTGCAGATGGTGCATAAATACAAAAAAAGACATCGCAAGGTACTTGGAGTAAAGACGTCATGGAGACTGCAATAAACTTATGTAGGGCTGGAGAATCTGTCAAAGGGACAGCCAAAAAATACGGATTAGCATATGCCACTCTATACAGACATGTCAAAAGTGGAGTTGCTTCTCCACAGCTCGGTCGATTCCGTCCTGTTTTGACGGAGGATCAAGAAACTGAATTAGTGAATTATCTAAAAGATATGGACGCCGTGTTTTTCGGTCTTACTCGGGATGAATTTATAAGTCTAGCATTTGATTATGCGCATTACAATAAATTGCAATACCCTGAAAGCTGGAGTAAAAATAAAAAAGCTGGAGAAGACTGGTTGCAAAGATTTTTGTCACGACATACCAACTTGACGCTGAAAACTCCAGAATCAACGTCTGTTGCGAGGGCGAAAGGATTTAATCGCCACAAAGTGTGCCATTTTTATGAAAATCTTGAATCTGCTATTGAGAAAAATAACATCGAAGCCTCCAAGTTGTACAATATGGACGAAACCGGGATATCAACGACCTCCAACAAGCCTTCAAAGGTTCTCTCAGTAAAGGGGAAAAGACAAGTTGGTATGATTGCAAGTGCAGAACGCGGCCAATTGACAATCGTCATCGGGTACTGTAATGCAGCTGGTAGTTTTCTTCCACCTTTCCTAATTTTTGCAAGAAAGAAAATGCAATCAAGACTTCTTGATGGAAGTCCGCCAGGAACTCAAGGAACGTGTACTCCAAATGGTTGGACATCAAGCGAAGTCTTCTTGAACTGGTTGCATTTCTTCGTAGAGCAAGTGCGGCCAACAGCAGACAAAAAGGTCCTTTTGTTGTTGGACAATCATGAAAGTCATAAATAATATCCTGCACTTGAGTACGCCACCAAGAATAACGTGGTGATACTATCCTTAGCACCGCACACTATTCACACAATGCAACCTATGGATGTTGCTGTGTACGGCCCACTGAAAACGCATTTTGAAAGAGAGGTCAACATTTTTTTTCACCCTGGCCGCATTATTAACCAGTATGATATAGCCAGATTGTTAGCGCCAGCTTTTCTCAAAACAGCAGTGGCCATAAATGCAGTGCATGGGTTTGAACGTCCTGGAATTTGGCCTGTAAACAAGCACACTTTTGGTGATGAGCATTTTGCACCAGCCGAGGTACTTGCAGGCACAGCCAATTTAAATACTCGAACTGAAACTTTGAACCCACTGGAAAGAATTGATTTACCTGAGTCCGTTATTGAAGCTTCACCTTCAACTGAATCTCATGATCAACCACTTTCATTGACAAATGCCACTCTACAATCTGATTCCATCATAAACCCTACTCAAGAAGAAAATTCACCTATTTTAGAATCCATCAATCTTTTAACTGTTTCATCGCCAGATGAAGTTGAAAGTCGTGAATTTCTAGATCGTTCTCAGTCTCAAGACGATGTTGCCATTGAAGACCGTCCTTCCACTTCTACGGGATTTGAAACTACAAAAGAAACCCAAAGCAATGATGTTCCCGCCGTTTCACCCGAACCTGGAACGTCAAAAACCTACTATAGTCCTTCAGTTTTAAGACCTATTCCTCAGCCTGCTAAACCAATAACAACACGTAAACGAAAGTTGCAAAGGTCTTCAATACTGACAAGTACACCTGTAAAGGAAGAGCAGAAACAAAAATTTGAAAAAGCAAGAAAGACTGCTATGAAGTCACTAGATGACGTTCCAAATAAAGCTTCTCAGAACACTGCTAAAGCTAATAAGAAGACTGTAAAACCAAAAATCTCTGCTAAAAAACCTAAAAAGACTGCAAAAGAAAGTAAAAAGCAGAAGAAAATTGTAAAATTCCACAACGTCGATTGCATTTTTTGTGGTGAAATATATATTGAAGAAGATGGACAACCAACGGAAAACTGTATACAATGTAATCTTTGTACTCAGTGGTGTTACGAAGAGTGTTCATCTGCCGAAGGCAGTGATGAGTTTGTTTGTGGTAACTGCAATAATTAGATCTCTATCAAAAAATGTTGTTTTTAATATGTTCTTCTATTTTTTATTGTTTATTACTTTCGTTTCATGCCCAATTTTACTGTTATTCGATTTGCCCTGGTACCATATCCACTTTACCCGGGGTCTCGGGCAAAGTGGATAGTTAGCCATTTTTGTAAACTTGGCTTATAACTAATAATTAAATTAGTATTAAGGGGAAATGTTGTATAATCCTGTAAGTCCTTTAAATAAAGAATAATTATAAATATTTGTTTCAATTTTTTCAGTTATAACTAAACGACAATAACATAAAATAGCTAAAGGTATTCACTTTGCCCGGGTTTCCCCTACTTGAGTTTCATCTTTGATGATATACGGTTTGATATAGTTATTCGAACGAGCGGACAGTTACTTGTACTGTAACACACACCGGACAACCTCTTTTCAAAGTTAGGACGACTTTAGTACTTGGATGAGTGACCCGCTTATAGACTGATAGATAAATAGAACAAGTAACTTTTACATTAACGAATTTGTTTTTTAACTTCCTGACCATTATGATAATTTTCTTAAAGCTGTTGAACCGTCATCAAAACTTATCAATCAGTACAATGATTGGTATTATCAGAAAAAAAAAACACTTCTGGCCAAATCTTGCAACCTGCCACTATCTAATGATGTTAACAAGTGGTGCCAGGATAACGACGTTCATTACGTTCCGAAAGAGTACATCCATCGAACGCCCTAGAAATTCGGTCTATTGAATATTTTTCTAGTTAAGACTTTTTTCTTATAATTTGCACGACCAACAAACATTTGAATACCATCTCACTGCCACCAATAACAATACCGACAGTTTGGTAAAACACAACCTTTTGGAGAAGTCCATTGACACTGGTTTTCCTTACCACCTATACAGAGCACAAGTCAATTAATAAAAACACAAATCCTACTGTTGTTATTACTTGCCTTTGTATTAGTTGCATCACTGCTGCATATCTTCCGTCCAGCGTATGGTGTCAATGCAAAATTTATTCCTTTTTTTACTATCACAGGAACTGTGTGTAATTTAGTTTTTTGCAACCTTATAAAGAGTGAACACGCCAAAATTGGGACACTGAAATTATTTGATACAATTTTAAATTTCACAGGTAGGCAGTTGTAGATTTATAAATAATTACCGAAAAGGCAGACGAATAAAAGCAGAAGATTGCACTTTGTTTAATTTAATAGTTGTCCAAATGTCAACAGCAGAATTGGAACAATGCAAATTAATTTTACACACCTTCAATGAAAATTCTGATTTTAGTGTACGTGAACTTGCACAAAGTCCCAAAGTCTACAGTTGGTAAAGTTTCAAAAACACTTCAGAGAATGTCTCACTATCAAGAGGAAAGCAGGTAGTGAAGATAAGCAGAGAATTTCTAAGCCTGACAAACAACAAATATTTCGACAATTCGAACATTTCCATGCGAGATGTAGTCAAGACAGTGAAAATGTCACAGTCTTACATCGAAAAGGTACAATAGCGAGGTGGACTCAAAAGTTACAGATCACGATCTACTCCAGATCGGGATGCAAGACAAAACTTAGCCATGAAAACCAGATCACGCAATTTATTGACCAAATACTCTTGCATTGTAATGAACGATAAAACATACTTCTTCACCAACTTCAAGTACCTTGCAGGACAAGACTTTTATACTTCAGGTAATTGCCAAGATGTTCCGAAGCATTGTAAGGCAAAGAAGAAGGCTAAATTCCCAAAAAAATTTGTCGTTTAGCAAGCCATTTGTTCTTGCGGCCTGAAGAGCAAAATATTCATATCTACAAAAACAATAAATTCTGAAATATACAGGAAGGAATGGTTATATGAAAAATTTTGATTTTCTCAACCATTTTCCCGCAAATGTCCCCAGATTGAGTTTACAAGAAGCAAAACTTTTTTATTATTGGTCTTAGGACAAAATGTCACTCTTGATAGGTTTCTCTGCTTGTTTCAAAACCTCCAAAAATGCTAATATAGTTCTGATGTTACCAACAATAAAGAAGAAAATTTAAAAAACGATCAAGTTCCAAATTTGCTCAAAAATTAGATTGCCATGTTTCAACTGCACCTGTAGAAAAAAAAATTTAATTTAAACTTACTGTTTTTCAATAAAAAAGGGACTCAGTTTATATTATGCATTTTTCATCATTTGTGGTCAAACGAATGAGATAATCAAAATGTTTATAGAACAAATTTTGTAGGAAATTTAATTTTCAACATCTTTTGTACAGAAATTTTTTTGATAGGGTACACGGGTTTTGAAATATTCTTAAAATTGACGAAAAAAATATATACAGGGTGTCCCCAGATACGGTTTAGAATAGGTGTAATGGATAAAAAATTTCAAGAAACTTATTCTTTATAAAGGTTTTTGCTTACTTCAAAAGTAACTTTTATGGAGGTAAAAATTCAAAATTTTATACGGGGTGTTCAGTTACTAACTGTTATGTACAAATCAAAATACAACTTAAACAACATGTCAAATGAAGTAATCATTATTGCGCTTAAATTAATCCATCACCTATTCCCTGACACAATTTCAGCCTTCTTCTCAACTCAAGGAAAACTTCCAAAATTCTCTCTTTTACGAAATTATAAGAGACTTGTCCCAAATTATAACACTTAATAACAAAAATACGTTGTTCCAATGTCAACATTTTGATTATTTTTTGAATGACAGGCTTAAAATGAAGTGTTGTTTTTATTTCCATAACAACCATGTCTTGTTTAGGTAATTTGCTTAATAAATTAATTCAAGCTGTACATTACTTTAAAACATAAAAGTTAATTTTTTAAACACCTCGTATAAAATTTTGAATTTTTAACTCGATAAAAGTTACTTTTGAAGTAAGCAAAAACTTTTATAAAGAATATGTTTTTTTCGTATCTTGAGATTTTTTATCCATTACACCTATTCTAAACCTTATCTGGGAACACCCTGTATGTATATAAATTTAAACAATTTCCACGCTTTTCCCCGTTTCCGGCATATAATAAATATATTGAGGAGGTCGAAACCTACAACTTGGTGTAAAAAATTGCTTATTGGCTGTTTTATTGAAAAAACCCTAATTCGACTGGCCTGTTATGATGAATTCATGATACGCACCTATAATCTCAGCCAACTCCATTTTTTAATCTGCCGTCAAAAGTTGTTAATTATGTTATTTAAAGTACGGTCGTGCAAAAAATATTGCATATAACTCGAATGTAACGTGTCTTTTTTGAACTCGTAGGGTTTATGGTACAAACAACAGCCAGTACCATAAACTTCCTACTCGTTCAAAAAGCGTCACTTTACACTTTTGTTACATAAATAACTATTTTAATTTTAAAAACTAGTGTACGGTTTTCAAATAAATGAGCTTAAATTTTTATACCTTAATCGGTTTTAATTATGAGAGGTTTTCAGTGTTCCGATTTTGGCGTGTTCGCCCTTTATTAAGCAGCAGTAGTAAACTGTGCAACGTAGGTATTTTCCCCCGTTTTCATCTGTGCCTGCTTTTATAGCATCACTAGGTATAAGGCCATTATAATCTCTCCAATAATATGCTGAAACAGCTACAAAACCCAATAAGAAGCCCCATTTAATGTTTCTAAATTAATACTAAACTAATGGACGCTTAGAAAATAAAATAAAATAAAATATTTAGCTTCAACCGATTTATAATGCAGTACCGCTGATTGAACCACAAAAAGGATACTAAAAAAAGGTAATCAAAAGCACGTTCATGCCTGGTAATAAAACACGTTTCACTTGCAAAATTGAATAGTTTGTAATGAACGTGAAGTTTCTTAGCACTTTTTACTTAGAAAACAGTGGAAAAAATCTGTATCCGCCTAAATTACTAAAAATTAATTTTAAATGAAATAAATATTGGCATTACACAACAGATACGAAGAGTATAATGATGTATGTATGCATTTTGCATTGTTAAGTAAGAAGTACGATATAAACTACATATGTATACTCGGCTGCTGAATTGCGTTTGAGTAGTTTTCAGGAATTCGTATTGATATGTACTTATACAATACTTAGAGAAAGCATAAAGTCCTATTTCTACTTCAACAAAGTAAAAGTAATTCGGCGAACGTTTTAAAAAACCCAATATCTAAAAATAAATATAAAATGCATTTAGGGATTACCTTAAAGGATAATCAATGCTAAAAAGTAGTTTCTACCAAAAAGCATCCAAACAAATACAACAAGAAACACAAAAATAATTAGTCATAGTAGCACGGTTCTTCCTAAGTATATAATATTTGATCACATCAAAGTTCAATTATAACTTTCGTTTTCAATTACTTGCAAAATACTGCCACACAGGGTGTCCCGTAAATGGTGCATAATAAGAGTACAGCGTAATTCCTTGATAAAAGTTCAGCAGCAACAAAGTATAACAAAATACCCCCGGGACTTTATTTTTGAGTTATAGCAGTTCAATTGAAAACTTCTACTTGAAGAGGCCCAAAAATTCGTAAATCTATATTATATAAATGCGAAAGCCATAGCTCAACGAAGAGTCCGAACGGAGAAATCTAAAACTTGGAATTTAGAAGGAGTATTCCTACCATCTCAAAACTCCAGGATAAGAAGAGAATTTTTACTAGCTTGCTCCTAAGAAGGTGACAGGAGGGAGGGTAAGTCGAATGATTATACAAAAAAAGATATATCTTCAAAAGTATTATTTTGTTAGGAAAATAGGAAGATATTCTAACTTGAAAGGAGTGTTCCTCTAACGTCAAAACCACTTGCTAAAAAGGGAATCTGGCCTAGCTTGTTCTAAATAAGATAAAAGAGAGGATCAGAGTGAGATGACTATACACAAAATTTATATCTTTGAAGGTATTGTTTTGTTAGAAGAATGTAGAGATGCGTCAATCTTCTATTTTAGATGTCCATATTCCAAGGATGAGTAGTACTATACAGAGTAATCCGTGACGAAATTATGACGTTATCGGCATTTCCTAAATTACAAGGAAATTTTGGTTATTCCCCATAAACATAAACCATACTTGCATGTAGTATGTAGTACAGAGCAATCCAGAGTAACGCGTTGTTATACTATAAATGCAAACCTCGAAAATCAAGGCGGAACTCAAACGGTAAAAGCCAGAAACGTGGAATTTAAGGTGCTCTATTGACGTTAAAAGGTAAAAAGTTCTCTATAAGGATGCACATCGAAAACGCACAGCGCAAACGGAAAAGCTAAAATCTTGAGATTTGGAAAGAATAAGGGGATAAGAGAGTAAAGAAAGGCGAAAAGTGGAATTTGGAAATCCGATATCTCCTACAATACGCAAATATCAAAGTTGAAATATCTACTGCAGTTTACCACCATAGAGATACATAATATCCAAATCAATCAAATTTTTATCTGGTCCTCCACCAGAGATATTAAGCCCTAAAATTAGGCCAAATCTGAAAATTGCGACATTTGGAACTGTATAAGAAATAAACGAAGCAAGATTCAAGCTTCTTTCTTTTTCAGCATGAAGTGTATTGCGATATGTACCAGCACAAAACAAATTAACTTTGATATTGCACCCGTTCCATAAAAAAACATCGCTTCAAAAGCGCGTTTCTTTAAATTGTGTCACCAAATTTCAAGAGCAATTTTCACATATTAAATGACAATTTAGGACTTTGATGAAAGAAACAAAAAAAGATAGAACAAGGTTTAAAAAACAATATTTTATTATTTGAAATGTCTATGACTAACCAGTCCGTAGGAAATTAATTTTCCGTAGATGTCTGCAAACGCAGAAATTAGCGTGCACCCTGGAGTACAAATGGCCGTCATTTCTAAACGATTAAGTATAAAAATAAAATAATATGTGTTTTCAGCTACTCATACTTGAGACAAATAACAGTAAAAATATCAATTTTTTTTTAAATGGTCGAACAACCTGGTTTGGACCACTTGTAATGGATTGACCTAGCGGCAAACTTTACACGTAGACAGTACGAAATTGTGAGGCACTATAATAAAAAAACTTATCCATGCTACACAATTTTGCAAAAAGAAAAGAAAAATTGTTATCCAAATCCTGAGTCTTACCATATTACCGAAACATGTACAGAGATAAATTTGCAAGATTTATTAAATCGTACTGCCTCGCAACTTTTGTTACATCTAGAAGAAGTTATTGCAAAGTTAAGTGTAGAGGAACGTAGTTCTTTAACATTGACGTACAAATGGAGATGTGACGGATCACAACAAACCCAATTTAAACAAGAATTTGTTAACAATTTGGACTCTGATAAAAATATTTTCCAATACTCATGTGTGCCATTGCGATTAACATGTGGATTAGAAAAAAAAACGGTCTGGCAAAACCCCACACCTTCATCGCCGCGATATTATTGTCGACCTATCTGTATCGTATTTGCCAGAGTCAACAGATTTAATAAAAACAGAAAATCTGTACTATATAAAAACTAAAGTTAATTTCTTGGAAAAAACTAGTGTCACCTTAAAAGATCGCAACTTTAACGTTAATCACAACATGTTATTTGCAATGGTAGATGGTAACAATGCAGTGCTGTCACTCAAACGTTATTTATCATAAGATGTTACATATGTGGGTTAACGTTGACTTTAGCTTTAGCTGTTTTATTTCCTAATGAACCAGATCCAGGTGTACCTCATAACAATATGGTTGCAACAAGATTTCGGAATTAATGTCCGACAGTTTCTTGACAATACTTTCCCTTATCGATGGATAGGCAGAAGAGGTGCAGTAGAATAACCAGCTCGCTCGCCGGATTTAGTTCACTTGATTTTTTTCTGTGCGGCCATCTCAAAAGTAAAATTTATGTCGATATGCCGAACGATATTGAAACTCTAAAAGACCATACAAGAACAGAGATTAGAGCTATCACACCAGAAACGATTTAAAATGCAATAAACGAATTTGAAAGACGACTTTAGCATTGCCAAACTGTGAATGGTGCACACTCTGAATATCTTCTATGAACTGTAGAGTGTAGTTCTACAAAATTTTCATTTCGTAACTGATGAATATTGAAATAAACTTTCAAACATTTTTTTGCGTTTTAATCAAAATTTACTTATGCAAGTGTATCAAAGTTTAAATCATTGAAAAGAGAAAAACATTCTCTATCAATTGAGTACAATAAAGAAATACCTTCTCATTAAAAAAAAATAAAGCGTTATTCGTTGTGCTTTTGTTTTTTTTAAATAGTTATTTGGTATTGCCCTGCAATGTAAAACTAAACACTAAACAATCTTTATAAAAAACCTTTTTCCATAAAATGCATATTTACTGAGATATTATAGGATATTCCATACTTTTCGGACACACTGTATGTGTCTAATTATAAAAAAAAATAGTTTTATTTTTTTAACATCATATTCAAGTGGATGAAAGCATTTTATGTAATTTAACAGCAAAAAATAATTTTGGCCAACTTTTCATTACAAACACCCCTATGTGTAACGTATCGTGACGTTTATGCACTATTTACGGAACAACCTGTATGCACATTACACATGCTATAAGTCTAGGGATATTGGAAGTTGTGAATAAAATTAAAACATATACTACTACAAAGTAAAATTTATTTAATCAAACTAGAAAATAATACAATTTTTCTCTATAGCATGTCCCATGCTCGCTCTATAGGATTTAGATCTGAGCATTGAACAGACCATAGTAACACACACAGATATTGTATTTAATTTATTGAATTTTT
>VTPC01090540.1:0-70861 GCA_011009095.1 Ignelater luminosus | reverse complement strand
ACTATAAACATCGAGTGAATTCGATGCATCGATGTATATCGAATATCCCTACTTTTAATGCATGCGACTTCTAAACGCATCTAAAAGACTCTGAAGATCTCTGACAAGTGTTTACAGAGAAAGTTGATTGCCTTTAACTGATGTTATAAATAAATAAACGATAATAAAGAAATCAATTAGCTATTAAAACTACATATTGTATTATAAACGCAAAAAGCCACATTTCTTTAAGATAAATAAAACAAAACAATTTCATTCAGAAGCAGTTTATAATTTACGCTGCACATTGATAAGTTTCATAAAATAAACGTCTCTCGAGTCTTAAAAGTCGAAAACGAAGAAGGAAAAAAAGAAAAACAAAGTATGTGCTTAATGGAGGACAGTCTTATTAGCGCCCTTACAGTAACCACTTATGGCAATAGCAATAACAGATGCCAATTATGAAAACAAACTTTAAGTTGTCACAGTCAATTTTCATTTACCGAATTTCAATAACTTACAAAGGTATGATTCAGTGAGTATTCTACGAGATTAAACTGCATTTTAGGTATGTTGCCTTATCAATTTATGTTACACATTTCAAATTAATTTTCTGTAACTCACAAAAATGGATGCATACTGCAAGTTACAAGATATTATAACTGGTTTGCAGTTAGTGCAATTTAGTTTCAGTCACTGTTGATAAAGCACATACCACAATCATATGCAAAGACAATTTTGTTTGCTGATTTAATAAAATTTAAAAGGTTTGTAAATGTTTCCCAAAAACATTATTTTATAATGTTTTAATAAAACTATTCTAAAAATTCTAATCTTTATTTTAAGAGGTTTATCTAAAATAAATACAAGATCAAAAAACAGCTAATTTAAATTTTAAACTATAAGAATAGCACCATAAAATCCTGCCGCTGAAACACCAGCGATTCGAATCGATACGCTGACTTAGCACAGGATAAATATTCAGAACGATACAAGTGACATCAATCATGGACTAAAGTGAGCTGTCATCGAGTCCCTCTTCTGATCGTCTTTTTCGCTATCAAGTATAAGGTTTGTTATATTGCAGTGCTGAAGTTTTAATGATTTGTTTTTTAGTGGTTTAAAACACTTTCGTTATTTAAAATTCAAAACAATTAAATCTATTTTGAGATCAATAATAAATAAACCATCGAAGAGATGCATTACAAAATTATGCCTTGCTTATTTTTCAGGCCTTTTTATATTTTGCTGCAAGAATAAATGTATATAAATAGTATTTAATTCTGATAATGAATGAATAATTCCTATAATAATCGCTAATATCTTCTGAAAATCGCGAGAACCTTGGAACTTGATGCTTCATGCATTGAGAAATGTTGTCGAAATTAACATTTGTACTACAGGAATCCGTAGCGCGTAGATATTATGTAGACTTGAAATATAGAGGTCTTAAATGATTTTTAGTTTTAGGTACGTAACGATTTTTATGATAAATGAAGAAATTTTTGCAAACTGACTAAATCTAGAAAATAACATTGCTACCGATGAAATTTAGAAAATTTACTATTTAGTCTAGTTTACTAGCAATACAAAATACTGCTTTAGTGGCTACCAGCCCCGTTACCTGCATTGCTTTGAGTTACAGAATCATTATTATTATTTCTAATTGCTGTCGTCTCGACTTTATTATAGTCTGTGTGCCTTCTATCGGTAGAAAAAAAATTATTTCATCTTATGAAAAAATATTCTCTGACAATATGGCAGGTTTAAAGAATAGTTGCCCTTTGTATAAGACAGGTGAGATTGTTGTCCAGGTCAATTTTATTGAGGAGACTATATAATGTAGTTGATACGGCGCCTTCTCCTGAAACAACAATGGGTCTAATGTAGATAAATCTAAAAGCTTCCATGGCTTTTTAATTTCGATGGCTAAGGTATCAGTCTTATCAATCTTCTGCCTTTTAGACCGTATGATATTAGACGTTATAGAAACAGAAATATTCAGTATAAACCCTCTTTTTCTTTCGTTATCGATCAGTACTATATCTGCTCTGTTGGTTGTGGATTTGTCTGTATTATTGACCTGTACCAGTACAGGATGTAAGCGTGGTTTTCAAGTACCAGATTAGATATGTGTTTGTAATATGATACTGATGTCGAGAGTAGCTTAGGATCTGCGCAAGTTGTAGGATTATTTTGTCGGTTTAAGTATGCACAGTTTGCAAGTTGCAACACGAACTATGGTCTCGCCTACCTGCTGACACTTCCTGCATCTATCTACTGTGCTGTTTTGTAGAACGTTTGTTTGCTCTGGATACTGAACAAAGACCCTTCTGCTTCAGGGTACAAGTATTCTCTACGAATGTAACCGAACAACACTTTCTCATCAATGTTTGAGTCATTAAGAAGAGAAGGATATCTACCATGTACGGCTTTAGTTTTACAGGAACTTAGTAACTTTTCTTTTTGTTTTTAGATTGCTTTTGCCTAATTGGCCAAAGTACCTAAGCCCGATGAAGTTTAGCGGTTATCGTGAAAAAAGGGTGCCTGTGGTAAAGTAGTTTTGGTGAGTATTAAAATACTGACGCAGTTTTGTAACTTGGGACTTACACACCTAAAAGATGTTTAGCAAACCTTTCCCATCGAGGTATGATTCCACTGCAGACTGCGGATCCAGACGTGGAAATTTAATGATGAAGCTTGGCGCGTGGCTCTGTCCAATTCTTTACGACCTGCGTCACTTTATTTGATATTACCAAAGGTACAATTCAGCACAGGAACAACCCATGATTACATAGCAGCAATTAAGTTCTTCCTGTTTAGCTTTGTATTTAGCAGCTTTATGACTTTATGGAGATACTTTTCTTTGATTTTGGCCTTTAATCCTGTATGTTTTAGACCATGACGCTGTCATCATCAACCATCAATTCGACATTGACTAACCGTCTAAGGCGTCTAGCTATGTAGGAGTCTGTACTCTTTCTTAGCCCGATAGTGATATTTTGGTGGTAAAAGTTCAAAGACCATTGTATGAAGGAGTTCATTGTGGTGACAGCATTGTGCCCAAGGGTGTTGACGTCGAAAATTCTTAATGTTGCATGTCATTATGGGAAGCGAAATACATAGACTATTGGGTTAGTGTTGGTTGTAAATGAATTTTTGATAGGATAATGGCTGGATAAGTAGAAGTAATAAGGTAGCCTTTAGTGTAAGTGATGAATGGTAGATGTTAGATGCATAAGGTATAAGGATAAATAGAAAAAAGCGGTTTTTCACAGAACCACAATTTGGAAAAAATCTAGATATGAACATGGGATAGAAGGTAGTGACAGGTTAGAGTGATTTGCCCTGCGGAGTCTCTGGTCCAGGGACTTGAGTGGGATAAGAATGATCACTGTCCACCAGTTCAAAAGTGAATAGATCGTGCGAGGATAAGAAAATGGAGGATTTGGAATAGGAGCCAGCCCCACGCCCCCTCTCAAGACGCAGGAAACTAGGCCGGTGGTATGAGGCGGCACACCATATCGCCCCATTGCGTTGGTGGCGTTACTACTATATTTACCCTTACTGGAACCCGTTTCGCTTCACGCTTCATGCGGGCTGCCATGACGCTGTTCAATTTCCAGATATTTATAGGTTTTGTCTAGCTGTAGCATAGTCATAGTGGTTAAGACCAAAACTCATGCTGATATTTCCACTAAAGTCCTTATTGATATTACACAAGGTGAATATGCTTGGTTGTATCTTGCTTCTCCATTTTCAATTTCAAGTAGCTGCTATTTAGAAAGTAAGACAGTGGATTCAATGCTAATCAGAACCAAGTTAGGGCTGCTTTCATAGATATCCAGGACTTTGATTAGCAGTTCGTGCAGGATAGAATCATACTCCTTTCCGTAGTCAATATAGCAAGTGTAAAGATTTATCTACCTAGTTATGGCATGTTTAGTTACTATCGCATCAGTGGTAGTTGTCCCTTACACTCCATTGCCTTACGAATGCAGCCTTTTTGTTATAACGAAAATATGTTATTGCTTTTACAAAAACGATAGATTTTATTATTAATTATAGAAGTAAGGAGTTTGTACATTCCACAGGGCCGCTTTTGGCCTGTGATTTTTGGGTTGCCGGAGATCGCCGGTTTTTGGAATTAGGTGAATCAATCCCTCTATGAAATAATCAGACAGAAGTGCTCGATTTTGCAAAACTGCATTAAAGCATCGGACTAGAGATTCGCCAGCAAAGTAGAACTTTTTAAACAAGAAAGTTTGCATTTGATCTGACCCGCTTGCTTCCTAATTTAATATTTTCTTTACTGCTGCTTTAACGTCTATGGCTGTAACTTCAGATTCATCCATGTTAGGGATGTTTACGGCTTAAGTCTGTATTACTGAGATACTGCCAGCTTCCATGTTTATATGCGAAAGATTATCCCATATATTACTTCAAAAACGCAAAATTTGGTCAGTGTTTATCTTGTTTTCATCTTGTTCAGCAGCTAGTTTCATTAAATTATTGTAAAATAGCTTATTTTGAACGGCATTTACTTGCTCTACTATAATATTAGCTGTTTTATTTTGTATTTTATTAGATGTTACCAGGAAGGTATTCTTTAATGATATCAACCCGGTTTCGTAAAAAGTCTACATCTTTCGTTAGTTTGGTTTTTCAGGGTGGATCATTAGATGGCCCTTTCAATTTAGAATTTGGGATGTTTAAAGATAAACTTGATTATCTAACTTTAGAATTGTTGCTACAATTGCGTATATTCCGTAATATACTTTATCTATATCTTCAGTCTGATCGAGATATTCACTTACAATAGTATTTATTTGTTTTAACAGATTTCTTGTAGGTGAACTTTGCCAGCCGATGTCTTTTTGTTGAATAAACTTCCTTGTACAATGCTACATTGCTATAATAGTTATTCTTCATTTCTATCTTTGGGTGGTATATCTGATGTTTCATTCAGTTCCATAGTTTCCGATTTTTCGTCAATAGTATTTGCTATGAATTGTTCATTACTCATTTCTTGTTCTATTCGTATAATCTCAATTTGTAATAAGTAACCTTTTTGCGATCTACAACATTTTGCTCAGTTAGTACCAAATCCGAATACAGTTTGATGAATTGCGAGTGTAGCTTGGTTCTCCAACCAGATAAAGAATTATTGGAGCACTGGTTAACACGATAAAAGGTACGTATTATATCAATATTAATATTTCTTGACCATTTAATACGTTTCTCAGCTTCCTTCTGCTGACAGCCCCCATTGTTGCAAGTGGCAAGTCAGTAGACAAGGGTGAACTGTAACGGTTATTGTCCTGAGGGAAATCCTGTTGATGTTTGTAGGCTGTAGCTTCTTGAGATATAAGGGCCCGCCTTCTCAGCTCCTTACTACCGGCCAGCATACTGTCACGTTTATCACGAGCTATAGATAGGCCTTGGCAGTCTCCACACAGCAGTATTTCTCAGAGGCCTAAATTATTGATACTCTCCATATTGGTTGGTGCGTTTTCAACCAACTGCCAGGTTTGCTACCTATTATTTCTTCGGCTAGTACGGACATTTTATTCCTGAGGATCGTTAAGGGAACTGAGGTCGCTGGCTGTACGGAATACCTTGTCACAGTGAGCAGTAACAGGTATTGCTATTATTAATAATAAATTATTATTTATTTATTTATTCATTTATCTATTAGAAGAATTATCTAATTGTCTAAACCAATTGCAAGTTCTACAGAGAGATTTTCAGATTTACACATTTCTTTTGAGTAATTTACCGAGAAACTGAAATCAGCTTTTAACACGCTTTTTTCAAAATTTTAAAACACACAAGGTAACAGACAGTCATAATTGCTTGATTGCACATATGTATTCTACACTACACATCTTCATCTCATTTTCTTCAGGGGTGGTAGACAAGAACAAGAAAGCCACAATCAATGTCTAATTTGCAGTTATTGGTTAAAGTCTTCACGGTTTAAGCACGATTTGTCCATCAATGTTGTAAACTATACTCGAAATTCCACCAAGAACTTTGCGTGGAATCACAATAGAAGAAATCTGTTTTGGAAACATAAAACTAGTTCTACACACGGTAGAAAGTGAATTACTGATACACAAATTCACTTTGAATGACATACCTAACTCAATATCTAATTGAAGATATTTATTAAAAATAGGTTTTGTTTATGTTAACAATTTAGAAAATTATGTTAATAGGTGTTTATGAGTGGGCTGGCTATACACCAAACGCGATATATTGAAAAGTTGCAATTCTGCATTGCAATGACAGAAGCATGTTGGGTTGCAGCAAAACCATAAATTAAATCGTATTTCCACATTAGAGCAAGTATTTCTTCAAATTGAAAGTGTACCTAGAAATGAATAGTTTGAGTTGAATTGAAATATGAATATAACTTTTGAATAATTTTAAGGTCACTCCTATTAAATAAGTATATTACATTCAGTAAGTTAATCTCGTATTCGATATTATTTGGAATAATGTGTACCATGGCTAATACCAAATGTAATTTAGTCTTGTCTATTTTCTACAACTAGTCTAACCGTTACTCTGGAATGGAGCTTTAACGTTTTAAAATTTAGATTAATTTTATTTTATTTCAGTATTAACTTTCTTACTTAGATATTTCTTCTATTTGATGTTTGGGATATTCTTGCTCTAGAATGTTACGTTATGAATGGGCTTTTGAAAAATTAGATCCGCAAACTTGAAGAGGCTTGCACGCTGTGAAGATTTTACGTTATTTTCTGCAACAAAGATTTGTAGAAAAATCCCTACACTGTTGTACATAAACTGAAGACAACAAGACATTGTGGTAGTAATCATTAATAATAGAATTATTTCGTATATAATAAAGAAGAAACAAGTTTCAAAGGAACATTATCAACCAACCGACAAATTTTTTTTTCGACTTTACAAGTTCAATCATTCCAAAACTACTTATGCGTGATATCGAAACGCCAAACCGAACTCTGAAGGTCGCATTTTGAGTTTAATCGTAGAAGAATTATTATGAATAAATAGAGAACACAAGAAGACAGGTCTATTTTATAATTCTCCAAAATCCATAACAATATCGTTATTTACCGATAAATCGACAAATTAATAAATTTTAGGCAAATGCTAATTTGTAATGCACTATTGTCGTTATGTGAGGACACATCCTTAAGTTTTATTGTTAAAATAACCATAGCTCTTAGATCATTCGTTTTTCGTAACGATTGTAAAAAGACAATCATCGAAAAGCAACAAAAATAGAAATACACATTTCGAGATTTGCGAGATTTCAATAGAATTGAAACGTTGCTTCGGACGATAAGTTGCAAATGCAAAAAATGGACTTGTTACATTCGGACAACATAATAAAGAAATGGGTAGATATCTTCGTGGTGCTATTTATATCTTTTTTATATTCAACAAATAGTTTAAAAATCATTGTAGATTATCTATAGAGAAGCTATCAGAAACATATTCCTTCAGCTGTAATTGTAGATTGACAAAAGTCATTGCAGTATCACAGTTGTAACTGTTACAAGATAAACCTACACTTCTTGGTTCATATAAGTCATCAAAAACCCGTGGAAGAAGATCAATCTTCAATGGAATGTTTATTGAAATCGTTCCACCACCGGTGAAACACCTTGAATATCCGAAGAATGCCTCTTAAGTACTATTTATGACTCTTATTCGTTAACAATATAATTATTTTATTGACTTTTTATAAAATAAGTTTATAAATTTATGTATCACATGCCACATAGTGTGGCCGCAACATGGCAACGGATCAGACACATAGAATTATATATTTTATAGTAACCACGACTTTGTCGTTTGGTTTATTAATTTTATATGGATGATATTTACAATTTACCATTGATGATGATAGCAAGATTACAGTTCAAATAAAAAATTTTCCTACAACTAAATTAGAAATTTCCATTCATGAAAGGTTATATTGGGCCAATGGCAAAATTTCTTAAGGCTTCTTTGTGTGATAAACAGGGTGCGTTAAATGACAGTGTATTGTTGGCTAAGTTGGCAAGTTGCCTCATTTGCGCATCATTACATAGGCCCTATCATTAAAAAGATATTTAATGACAGTCCTATATTTCTTACTACATTCGAGGTAATACCAAATAACAAAGTAAAAGTAGTGACAGTATATTCCATACATTTTACTTTATATTCTGTAGTAATATCGCAAGAGATCTGGAAGACACAAAGAGTTAGGTTGACAGTTTAAAAATCGCGAGCCCGAAGCGCGAATGATTTTCTGTCAACAGTTACTGTGCAGAACGCATAATATAATCAAAGAATTCCAGGTTTGATCATACTGATTTTGGCACTGTTGCCATCATCAGTGATATATATTACATATATAAAAAACCATAAGGAAGTACTTTTAATATATTTTCCAGCTTTCTTTTCTATTTTGTATTCATGAAACAATCTTGATCTAGAATTCTTTTGATCCGTCGACAGAAAATCATTCGCGTTTCGCGCTAGCGATTTTTAAACTGTCAATCTAGCACTCTGTATCTTTCAGATCTCTTGTGATATTTCATATATTTTCCAACATATGTATACGTACCATATGCAAGCAAATGGGTCTACAACACCAAAAGAGAAAGTAACAAATTTTATTTTATGTATTTACTATGGAAAATCTACTTGCAATATTATCAAAGTATTATCGATTTGAAACTCATCTATATAGATTGATCAATACAGCTTTTCGATTGGTTCTTAAACATATGTATGAAATAATGCTGATAACATTGAGTTGTATTTCAGTTACCTGCATCTATAGAGTAATTCTTTCGATAGAATTTTCTCCATGTATTGCCTAGATTTCTGCAATATTATTACAAGATAAGATATTTACAACTCTTCTTCAGCAGGTAACAGTAATTTTCTATACGAACAGCACAAGCTCAAAATCTTCGTTCTAATCTCTTGTGCGAATTACGCTGTACTAGTGTCAATGAGTTGCAGAACTTTTATTTGTGGGAGGCTTTAAGTTTAAAACTTCATTTGGTTACAGATAGTAGTAATACTTTGATGTTAAAGCATTACCTGTACTATTGACAATCTTGTTGCTGCTTACCCCAAAGTCACCTACAGTCTTACAGGAAAATATATCCGGGATACAATGTGTCAGCGGATTGAGTTGACAAAAGGGAAAACTTTTTTATTATTGGTCTTAGAACAAAATGTCACTCTTGATAAAATCTTCTGCTTGTTTCAAAACCTCCAATAATGTCAATATAATTTTGATGTTACCAATAATAATGAAGAAAATTTAAAGAAACGCATTATTTTAGTATAAAAAAAATCGACTAAGTTCTAAATTTACTCAAAAATCAGATTGCCATGGTAGCTTTTCTTTTGCAGTTGCACTTCAAACATGGTAATTTGATTTTCGAGTAAATTTAGAACTTGGTCGTTTTTTTATACTAAAATAATGCGTTTTTTTAAATTTTCTTCATTATTGTTGGTAACATCAAAATTATATTACCATTATTAGAGGTTTTGAAACAAGCAAAAGATTTTATTAAGAGTAATATTTTGTTCTAAGACCAATAATAAAAAAGTTTTCCGTCTTGTCAACTTAAACCGCGGACACACTGTATATCGTGGTCAGATGTTTGTTTACATTTACATTACTATAGGAGCTCCAAAAAATTTTGCGCCTCTGTACATGTTAATAATACAGGGTGACAATTTGGAAGGTTTCAGTGGGCCGTAGTTTTTTTTTTAAATACAAGGTCTTAAAATGCTCAAAACCGTTTCGGTAGTATAGATATGGCACCACCTCCAACCTCCAATCCCCCTGCCTCCCAACTTTTAAATCTTAAATAGAACCCCCCCCCTCTTTTGCAACACCTCATTGGAAAGCTCTTGAAAAATGCTTTTCATTGATACCATACAACGACACACTTGGAGAAAACATTTATAATTCCTCTAACAATAATCAGATATGTAACTTATGTGATCAATTGATGTAGTAGGTAAATGACAAAAAAAATGTTTTTCTTGTATCTAGCCATCGATATGTGTAATGCTATTAGTAGCTTATTTGGCAATGTCTGAAATATTCGTTCTACATAGTTTTGCTTCTATGTATGTCTTATACAGTACTCAAATTCTTATATCATATATCTTATTTTTGCTATTCTAGATAAACTAATGGACATCAAAAAGTATATACAATATTGTCTCCGGTATGTACTACTTATAGCATGCTAACAAAGAAAAATTATATGAATTTCAAACAATTAGATATCGGATAATGTTAAGGTGCTCAAAAAATCCAGAAAATCCAGAAAACTTGCAAACAGTCAGAAATATGTATACATTTTACGTACTATTGGTTATGAAGTTTAAAACAAAGAAGTTGCAAATAATAGAAGTAATGTTTCTTGGTAAATAAAGCTCGATAAATTTTAACGAGTTATTTATCTGCATACACATGTGCAAAAGATAGAGACGTCTGGTAGAGGTTTATTCTTCCTAAAATAATGTTTTTTATTAAAGATAATTTTTATAGTTAAATTATCAGTAATAAATTTAATTTATCATAAAGTTCAAGGCAGATTAACCTGTTTAAATCTGTCGCTGAATTTCCTTATTTATGTCTATTTACTGCTACCTGAAAGTTACTAAAATTTACAAAGCACATTTAAGAACAATAAAGATACAGATAAACTATTTAATGGTAAGGCTGGAACAGTTTTAATAGATAAATCTCGGGGTAAAATACAATAGATCAGTTGTTTTAATCTTAAAATAGCCAAATAATGTAGTTGTAGGGACTTTTCAGACTTCGTATTACTACAATTAGAAAAATAACCCACATACATTTTAATAAAGGTATAATTTGGAAATTTCGTGTAGATAGTCCAAGTTATTTTTATTTTAAGCTCATGCAACATTAATAAAAAAAACAAGTTTTTGCTTTAAATCAAATTATTCATAACAGTACGTATGAATAATATTAATTATATTTTTATGTAAATAATAATGCATAAATACAATATAATTATAGTAACGCATTTATTATTTTGTCTTAATTATATTCACGCTATAGGTTAGTGCGTCAGTGGTGACTTGTGACAATAAATTTGTGAATGCTGTAATAATTAAAAAGATTAGAAGATAAATGTTATGCGCGCTTTTACATGTCAAGTATTTATTAATAAACGAAACATACCTAATTCTTAATGTATTTTTATTATATTTGTATAATGAAGTAAAAAATAAATGATTACCTTCATTAATATGAAGCACAACATGTATTGCAAAAGTAACCTTTTTATGTACTACCCATATAATTTATTAACTGCTTCTTATTATAAGGGTTATTATAGCTATTTTCAACGTCGACGATAAAGGTAGATGCCAGCCACTTACGCCCTCATCGTCAGTCAATGTCCATGTACTAACCTAAATTTACAAAACCATAGCCAAGGGGGTGTTAAGAGAGTAAAGTATTCAAATAAGTCAAGAAATTACGTACTCTAGTTTTTATACTTAATTATTTTGATGAACTTTGCTATTTTCAAACGGATTATGCAATTTTTGGGAACATTGAGGACTATAGCAAGTGCAGAGCAACTCCTCAGAATGAGCAAAACTTGCCAAACTCTACCTATTTGTAAAACAAAGTGAAATGCTTTGTTGCTAATTATGAATGTAAAAGTAATTTTTCTACTAAATTTATTTGGACCATCTGCAAAGACGAATTTCCTTTTTTACCTAGGAGTCATGTTAGATCACTTTATGAAGAAACAAGCTTCGAAATAGGTAAGATATATTTGAATTTGCCAAGGAAGATTTCAAAACAGAAACTCCAGCATCTAGAATTCAATTTGTAAAACCGATTCTTGCCTTCTACTTGCTTGTTTGTCTATGCCTCTATACCTTACTATTCCATCAATGTATAATTGTTACGTCTCGGTTTATTACTATTTATCTTTGTTTTGCAAGAGATTTATAGAGTACTGAAGCAAATAAACTGTTATATCAATTTTTGATTTTGATCATTCATATTTAAGGTCTAGTAACTTTTAAGGCTGTAAAGTAGACAATGGATCGAGTTCTTCTGACAGCCGCGATCGTGATTTATGACAGAAAACTTCTAGTATTTTGAAATAGTGAGTACTTATAGTAGAAATTCAGGATTCACAACTGCATTTAAATACACTAGTTAAGAAATAACTTGTACATATTATACAAAAACAATTATATTACTATGTTGCTTAATTGTTGATTACATTTATAAAACATGATACTGCAAACCTTATTGAGCTAAAAAGCTATTTATTTAAACAAAGCAAAAACAAGTTTTTTAGAATATTTTATTATAGCATGCACAACGGATTAAATAATTAATAAATAATATTATATAAAAAACATATCAAGAATTTATGTAAATAAAACCATAAATTCCCACTAAGTAAGTAATTAAAGATTAAAACGACATACATTTGTTGTTATTAGGTATTTATTCATCAAAAAATAAAAATTTTAGTATATCTAAATGTTCTTATTAAACAAAACTTTCCTCAACGTGTTATACCTGTACAGCAATTTTACTAGAAGTAGTAAATTATTAAAAAACTGACGAATGTAGTAATTTAACAGCTCAATATTTTTTCAAGATTTTCAACATCTTTCTGATACTTCCGATATTCGTTATTTTAGTAAAAATGCTATCTTAACCTTCTTTAATTAAATTATAATCAGGTTTCAGTTCATTTTCAATTTCTTTATTTCGAGAATGTTTGGTACATTACATGACGTTTTGGAGGCATCGTCTCCCTCCCCTTTCAAATTAAGTTAAAATTGTTTTATTGAATTGGTAATTTAACAATGTCCCGTTTTTATAAACATGATTTGTCTAGTTAATAGTTTATAAGCGATTTTGTTCTGATTCATACCCTTTTTTATTATTAAATATACAGATGCCAAACACACAAGAAATATTACCTTTACTACAAAACAGAGTAATTTATGTACAGTCTTGGTAAATAAATGCGGAGCACCATATACGTTTTAAAATTACCTTTGGTAAGTCTGTATTTTAATTTAAGTAAAACTGCTCTGCTCATTTTTACGTTTTATAATGGTCCCACTTGACTCAATAAAGAGCATTTCCTGTACAAACAATAAGCGTCGGTTTAACAGTTTTTTATAACATGGGTAGTGTCTCGCATTTATCTGCCGAGATTGTACAAATGATAAGATTTTCAGATATCCAGTCCAGTGTAACTTTTCGATCGCAGTGGATAGTTTGGACTACTTAGCAAAAAGTTATACTTCCTGGGCCATTGTATCGAATGCAATAATAATAATAATAACTGTAATAATGACAATAATGATAAAAATATAGGTAGCTGGAACCTGAATAATTTAATGAATAAAACCAATACAGAAGAATGCAATATTAATTTTCTTTTATCTAAATAAGGCTATTCCGGACCTGTCCATTCATTCAATTATTTGAAATGCTACGAATGATCACAGTTTCTACAGGTTGAAAACTTATATATCTCTTTTGTTTATTTTTTGTTCCAAGAATAAATGCAAGTTCATACAAAACTTCATTAAAGTAGCCTATAAAACCACTTGGTACTTCGCAAACCTATTTCGTGTTTCATCAATGTGCACAAAAAGTTTTTAATAAAATAACATCGAAAATGCTTACTTTTGGAACTGAAAGACTTACCTAAAAATTGTTGGATATACCCTGTTGTATATATTCCAATGTGAAATGTGATTAGAACATACCATAGTATTTTCTTCCCACAAAATTAACTTGAAAAATACCTAACTTACCTCCTCTAGGATTTTTATTTTACCTTTTTCTGAAGTACAACTGTTTGTAGATTTCAAACATCAATGTTGTAAGTTTTTTGAAGATGTAATTGAACTAATGTTAAGATAGCAGTTACAGATGTAGTCTTGAATTTGATTTATTTCAATGTAAAATTGCACAAAACATTTTATTGACTTAAATTACCTAATCTTCATTATAAAACTTTCTATATTTTCGTAATACCGCAAAAAGGCCATTTGGATCAATAAATTTGCTAAATAATGTGTATCTCTCTCTTTGATCTAACGATTCCATATTGAACAAGGTTGTATTTTAATAAAGCTCAGATTTCTTGTTTAGCACCTATCATAGCCTTTCAGACTTACCTTACAGATTTATGCTGAATCATAATGAAACCTTATTAAAGCCTATTAGTTTTAATGTATCGTTAAGAAGTCTATAGTAAAGATAACCTATAATCTAGTGTATCTACAGTAATAGAAGCTACATTTCTTTGTATCTGTTAAGAAAGTATGTAATTGCTGTGCAAGGTATGTCCAGGTTGAGAAAGCCTGATTTTTGTTTTTGCAGTGTTATTGTGTACTTTTACAATTGTTAGTTAGTTAACCTCAATATCCCAACAAACGTTAATAGGGATATACCGAGCAAATCGAATGCAAAAAATCAGAAGAAGTTAGATCCAACGTCCAGGTAAACCCTTCAAGTTCAGAAACTCTTATATCATCAACACTCCCAACATCTCTTACGATTTGGTGCATGATTCTATGTCCTATACCTGGATCATCCAAAAGTTTCAGTCCACTTGATATTCGTCCTTGTCCAACAATTGATCTGTCTACAGCAAGCAAGCGGAAGAGGAAATACTAACGAGCCGAAGTAGTCACTAGCACACCTGAGAAAACAACAAGCCATAATTTATGAGAAACAATGAAGAAATCATTTGGAGAAGTTAAGAGAAATCTTAGAAATATTTTGTCAGAATATTCATAAAAAAACAAAGGGAATCTACTTTTCGATATTTTATGCACTCACGTGAAATTTGAAATTAAATCGTGTTCACATTGCTTACTGTTTAGTCATGCATCTTGTAATTCAAAATTTGCTTAAAAACCTTTTAGAAAATATCTGTCTGTGTTACAAACTTACCCTGAAACATTTTCCTAATTGTCTTGTCATCTTCGTATTGCTATGGTAAGAATCTTTCGGTACCTCTTTTGATGTGAATTTTCAGTTTCTACAGAAGCATATTAATAAAAATAATCAAATTGTAAAAAGCTTTTAAAATGAATCTTCATAAGGATTTTTCTATATTGTGGTGTATTATTGAGGACATCATAGAAACTCTACTGCATATTTTGTTTATATCTCTCACATATTTTTTTTAAATAAAAGTAAATTATTTTCATAATGCAAATAAAAAATAAAATTATTCAACTCTTTTTGTCAAGATTATTTTGTCTATTATATACCACACTTGTCTGCTAAGATATATTCAGATTACCAATAAACTCGAAATATGTAATATAATTATGCGGAGCCCTGTAGCAAATATTCAATAAAAAATTAAATTTGCTTCGTTGTAAGAAAAACACAGAAATTAAATTTCTGTTAGTAGGTATATATTAACATTTTCATTATAACTATTGTCAATAATAACTGTGATTTAGAACCTGATGGTTTTTTAAATCACTTTTGCCAATTTTATGTAAATAAGCAGAAAAGGAAGAAATATCTCATAGCTTTATAACAGGAAAAGTAGTATTCAAAATTAACAGCCAAACATAATTAGTTGACTTGAAAAAGTTAACACGCACACATAACTATACACACAGAAACATCTTAAATGTTTAAAATTAATATATCAAACTCAACAAATGTCATTATATCATCAACATGTCATCGCCATAATTCACGGAGCCGCAAAACTAATTAAAGTTGAATTAGGAGAAAGCAGCCATCAGTTCAAACCAAACCAATCCATCAAAAAAATAATAAAACCCGAAAAAATCAACTACAGCAAAAGCACATAAACCAGATATAATAAATAACAAAACATATTGGCAACCACACTAAAGCCTAATAATGAGATTCAATATGAAGGTGTGTTTAAACCGGCAGGAGTGGTTATATTCAACCAACGAGCTGCTTACAAAATGGAGGGCGTAAACGACAAACCGCCCCCAACTTGGGTCACATTTGGATATGTGGTTAGTGAACCTCCAACTTGTCGAAGGATAATACACGCTTTAGTGAAGTTCTCGTGTCAAAGTTGGTGCACATGGACTTTATACTCGAATGGACACTAAGAAATTCAAGTGTTTTTCTTTTTCGTTGTTTTCTTATTGATGTTCATGTGTTACAAGACTGAGTTTTAATTAAAAAATTAATTATTTACAAAGAAACTTCTTAACTAATTTTTTAATTATAATCTTCAACAATAATAAATAAATAAAAATACTTATGTATATAGATTTTATTTTCTACTGTGATTCGAACTTATAGTGCGGCCACAATAAACCTCAATTTTGAAAAACAACAAACAAATTTTCGTGATGATGTTCAGAATGAAGGACTTGAGGCAATGTTATGTTTCGAAGAAATAGTTCATTGTATGGTTTTGAATGGGTCCAATTCAGAAAGGAAAATTTTTATTAAAAACTAAACAAACGGGTTTCAGTAATCGAATGAGAAAAACCAGGCATTCAGCGTTCCGATGAGATCTATATCAGCAAGAAGTACGGTAGCTTGAGATACAGCCGTTAACAAGTATGCAAAAGTTAATTAATTTCTGAAGAAAGATGTAAATAAATCTCCCAAGAGACAGTTCAATGAATATTCATAAACTGCAGTGTCAAATTGATTTATTAATTGATTGGAACTTCGAACCTGGAAAGAATATTAATTGGAAATAATTACAGTTTGTACACGGACACCAGTTATTAAATAACACAACCATTTATAATAATACTTACGAAGAACTTTAATTAAAAACAATTAAAAATCAAGGTGAAAAGCGTTCAACAACTACTTTTTTCGTTTCGTTAAATATCAGCGTGTAATTATCGACAATTAATAAACTAAATTAGAAGTAACAAGTGTTTTTAATTTTGGTTTCCGACGCTAACTAAAATGTTAAATTTAAGAATTATTGCACTTTATGACAATATTAATGAATGAATGAAGATTCAATTGTGAAAATCAATTCAAATGAACGGTGAATGTGAAGATATAAAAAAGTAAAAGTGAACTTTCAACACAACATGGTGTTAGAAACGGGGGTGCTTCCGCCTCCTTTGCAGTTATATGCAGCGGCGGCGGCCCATCTAGCACCAAGACCACCCTGGAATCCTTTGTTACAATTTCCGGGGGCCGCTACTCTTCTGGGTATGCCTGGAGCGTTTGCTCCTTTAGGTAGACCTAGATATCCACCAGGTGTACTATCCGGTCTAAGAGCACCCCCTGGACCACCATCGGAAGACAGCGGCAGTGAAACACATGCTGGTAAAGGTTAGTTTTTACTTTTTAACCCGAGAAATGTTTCAAGTTACTTTTTGCGATAAAAAATTATCCTAGTATTTACATATATCTCAGAAAAAAAGTAACTCCAAACAATAGTTATATCTCAATTTTGATTTCTGTTGCCATGGAAAACCTACTCAACTACCAATATCTTCTGTTTAGGTTTAATCAACTTTATAAAGTACACCAGGAGTTTATATTTGGAAATACATAGTAAGATACTATTTTGTTTTATAATATATATCTAAATGCTTACTATAATATACTTAGATTAATTCCATTTACAGTTAGATTACTATTAAGATATTTTGTTGTTAGTTAGTCAAAGTTATCAATTCGTTAAAAAAAGAACTGTAGTTATTCCATTTATGTATTACTGTGTCGTTTTGACAAACTAAGTTGGCTATAGTCAGTTATTCAATAAATAATGTATACTACTAGTATTCTTAATTCAAAATTGTCTTGAGTATCTTTTTAGAAACAGATAAAAACAATCTTGTTTTACGTCACTGTTTTGTATAATATTCGATAGCTATTCCTGTTATTTTATGAAGAATCTACTTATTATGCAAAAGCAAACAAAAATTGTTGCGTGAGCTTTTACCTAATAACTATAAGGAACTAAAGCGTTAAATAGTAAAGTTTATTTTATACATATATAATGTAAAATAGGAAAAGCCGAATTAACCTACCAGATTAATCCACTATGTTCAAGAAAATTATTAACATCATTAGAATAATAATCAGTAGTTTGTCTTTTTTTTTTTCAAAAATAGCACAGTTATAATAATTTAAATGACCATAGCAGCAGATGCGAAAACATCTTTAGAAAGAGAGGTTTCAGTGATATCCAAATTTGTTCTTTAGACCAAAAAAAAAACAAAATCAGAAAACTCATGTCATTACATATGTAGTGAACAAATGAAAATACTTAGTGTTACTAGCCATAGAAATATCTTCCAGTAAATTTCGTTCTATTCAACACACAACCTGGATTATACATTTTTATGAGCTTCACCTCAAACTTATCACTTTATGTCCTATTTGCTTCTTACCATAAGCTAGAGTATTGAATGTTTATCTCAAGAAATATTTACCATTATGTAGATGTTGCTCAAAAGTATTTATTGAAGGTATCTTCATGCATTATGTATATTTTACTACCGTCAGTTAAGCTCGATTTATTGATGATGCCTAGAGAATTTAACCCATCATAAAAATATCATAGGTGTTAAGTCAAAGAAAAATTAAAAAACAAAACAAATGCTTGGATGAACTAAGTACTAAGTAATCAAATAATGTCACTAATTATTACTTTGGTTACAAATCGTATTTGCCGATGTCTCAATCAATTTGCCTTGATACTTCATGCTGGACAACTGAATAATCTCAGTAAAACTCTACTAATATGTTATCAATCAACTTCATTCCATTTTTCTAATAGATTTATGACTTAGATTACTTCTGCTTCAGAATATCTACGTGTAAAATGCATTACAGTAAATCTTGAGGTATAATAACATTTAGTTTCTAAAATATCAAACTTACATGTTTGGATATATGATCTAGTTTTTGAGCATAACTAATCGAATAGGTCTTTTAACATCCTAGAGCACGTTATTTATCATTTTCTAATTTGTACCATTCTTGGTGATCAACTTTCATTAATTTTTGGGATTTTGACCTTCTGGTTTTAATTAATTAATGTTCAACGTGCACTAGTTAAAAAGGCCATTTATTTGTCATAGACAAACAAAGAAATCAGAATTTTAAGAATTTCGACAAGATTTGTTTCATTCTTTGTAATCGACTTTTACTAATCTTTAGAAGAATTTAGGTCTCTTGATTTCATATAATTAATGTTCACCATGCAATAGTTAAAGTGGCATTTATTTGCCATGGACAACCAAAAAAGAAAACATTTAAGGATTTCAATATACAATTCATGTGTTTAAGTTTGTACGACTCATGATAAGTTAGTTTTTACACAAAGTATTTAATATTAATTGTAAGGTTGAGAAGAAGGCTTACACACAAAACAAGAAATCACCAAAAAAATTGAAAAATATACCCACAATGTATGTAAATCCGAAAAAAAACTTTTATCTTGCAATTTATTTTTTTCTTCAAGTACACTTTCATAAAGACATCAAAGGTATTTATGGAAGTTTGTTCAAGAATTCTCTTGCTTTTTGTGATGGTGATCTGCACGTTTTCTTCATAATTCACTTATAGAAACTTGATATTAAACTTGACTGTACTTGAATATTTTGTAACTATTACAGATCTCCACGCCTTTCTGTAAATTAAGCAGCTTTGTTAAAAAAACAAATTGTTCTATAGCTACATATAAAGTAATTTTGCATATGTCCAGCATGTTTAGTGAATTTCAGTGCTGGTTACTTCCACAACCTGACACTGAAAAAAGACAGTTTGGCAATAGTTTTGGCTTGCTTTTATTGTAAGTTCACTGTATTTCATTTTAGTATACTTGCTATGCTTTATCTTGACATCTTTATGTTGAGTTTTTCTGATATAACTTCCTTTTAAGTATCTCTGTGCTACAATGACTTACCTTCTGTCCCAAATTAAAATTTATAGTTTTTTACTCTGTCATCTTCTTGTATTTTACTTGGTTTAGAAATATTGAACTGTACAAAAATCCTGCGTTTTAGTTGTTAATGACTAACTATCTAGTGAGCAGTGAACTCTTCTGACAAAACAAAAGTTACAGTTACTGATTTCCAAAATAGTCACCTTCTTTTTCTAATTGACCAACTTTACATACTGCCATTCAGATATAATAGACAGTTTAAATATATAGAATGTTTCAGAAATGAGTGATATGGATTTTAGTATCTTGAATCAACGTGCTTTCTACAACAAAATATTCAAAATATTTATATACTAGTTCCCCAAATCTCCGTAGCATAAAGAAAACTTCAAACATTCAATACCGCATACATTATTTCGAATACCTATAAGAAACTTGGAAAAGCTAACTTCAGCTTTGAAAAATTATATAATTCAATTTTAAACATAACTCATTCTGAGAATGTAAAATACTCTTGGTCAATGTTCTGTTATTGTTGTTGTTGTTGTTGTTGTCATGCGTTAGTTGAAGTTTCATTCTACTAATCTGCATACAATTAATTGTCTTTGTTTTCAACAGCTACAGGTAAATCATTAATATGAAACAAGAAGAGATGAGGTCCACCGATGGATCCTTGCGACACACAACATTTGAACTATTGTATTAACAATACACGCCATCTGTAAAGGATGTTAAGTAATAAATTTTTAATATTTTAACTTGAAAATCTTCAAATATCAACTTACCGAACGTCCACTCTTTATGCACTGCATAGGTCGTCACTTTCTAAACTGTCTCGCACTGATCGGACTGGAGTAAACTTGATAGTCCCAAAAGAACAGGAATGTTCTTGATAGTTCTTTGCGCTCTTCTTTTTCCTAGTTGTTTTTGAGGAGAAGCCAAGAATAAAATATCGTACTTTGTCCTTCAGTAAACACCGCCTATGGTGGCCAACAATGGTTTTGATTTTATCCTCTCCTTGAAAGAAAATAGAGTGGTTTCATTAGACATATCATTACATGCTACCAGTAAAATACACCAATACAACTTTGAGAGACGTTTGAAGTAATTGGTGCAATGATCGACGAAAAGGACTTTACTAACCTGGCAGTGCACGCACGGTAGTCTCAGTGAATAAACGTAAAAAGTTAATCACTTTGACATCTGTGTAGTAATATAGCATTTATTATATATTAATTACAAAAGCTCAAGTGTTTTACAAAAATGGTCAATAATAAGCAATAATTGCATTGACTAACGGGAATTTATATTAAATAATAGATACAACAAAACAAATTTGGCAAATTTGTATAAAAGCCCTAAATTAAATTGTGAATATTGATTTGGCATTTTCGTAAAATTCTTCTTTTTCTTCTTCTTGCAGCACCAATTTTGTTTTGCTGAAATTAACTAATGTATTATATAAATTTTTTATATTGTTTGTTTAATAAATATGTATTAAGTAACCCAAAATCTACTAAAGCCAACCCTATTAAATTAGTCTGTGGTACGGGTCGGGCCTGAGAACTACATAAACTCCAATGCAAAAAAAGATGTAAGCCACTTTCTCAACGTAAAATTCTGTTAGTTTTACGTTCTTCATCTTTTCAAAATTATAAAAATTTATTATTCTTTTCTTTTGTTTTTAATTTATTTGCAATTATTTAGATTTTCATTTCAGTTGCGTTCGTTTTTAGTAGCTTATAAGTGAATCTATTACTTGGTATAGTTTCCTGGTATAAATGATTTTTAGTTTAAGTTGTTTTTTTTTATATCTATTTCCCATTGTACAAGTTAGACTTTGGAAATGTTTACAGTGTATTTTCTAATGGACTTAACTTCTATTTGATTAGTATACTTTGACTTACGACTACGCAGTAATTTAAAGAGCCTTTATTTGTAGTTAAAACTCGTGATGTTCAGGCTCCAGAATCAGTTTTAAGATTATCAAATGCAAATACGTTACAACTATTATGTACAATGTTCAGGTAAGAAAGATTTTTTCATAAAATTATGTGGACGTAAGTTAACCAATTTTCTGTGAAAACTTGAATATCTTGGAAGAAACCCGTTATGGAGTTGCTAAACTAACTCTGCTTTACAAAGTTTAGATAATGAATCTTTAATTGGTACACATTTCAGCATTAGCAACTGCTTGAAACTATACTGACTTTGCGTTTTCTATTAATTCTTAATTGTTACAGAACTGTGAGTTTCTGTTTATTCAGAACTGCTTTTGCTCAGTTCCACGCAAATATTTGCAGTGCAGATTTCATGTTTGATCTTGAGAATGAGAGATTAGCACCGTTTATTAAAACTGAATTGGACTTTGCAGATATTGTCACAGAACTTGACAGATAATGAGCGTAATAAAATTTTTATAATGTGTATTGAAGATATATATCATGTATTATGCCTTTTAATCAAATAAAAGCTATAAATATCGTATTTTATCGATTAAGTTGATCAAAGAGAATGTTATTTGCTTGAGTAGAAAGATTATAAAACAAATTTTTTCCACTTTTTTTGTTGGATTATCTAATTTTTACCTGTCATTTTGGTATAAATGCATCTGAATAAAATATTGCTATGTTCAAATTTTAGACACACCTCTACTAAAATGTATTTATATAATTTATGGGTTATTTTCATACAACACAATTAAAAAGCCTTTAAAACTGTTTAATGTAGAAAATATATTTTCATAATATAATTTATATAATTGTTTTTTCCTATTAAGCTTTATTTATTACCTCTACTTAGATTAGTGATGACCGCAATTTAACTTGATGAAATGAAACAATTTTGAAAAAATAATTAAGTCCCTAAACAATAATATCCAACATGTTTTAGCCATATATTCAAACCAATTATTTAAATACCTTTTAGAGTTTTCAGTTAGTATCTCTGAAGTACAGAAACACGGTAAAAATATTTCGCAAATAACCTATAAACATAGTGTAAATATTCCTCCATAAATATTTAGTAAATAATTTACAAGCGCATTATAAATATTTCATGTTCCCTTAAGTCTTTTTATAGAATGTTCTTTGCATATATAATGTGTTGCATTTCTGCACATCTTTCAGTACATGCAAATGCATCTTGGAAATTTGTATTTTTATAGGAGTCTAACGACATGATGCATACTGTATTCTACAGCAATTGATTTCTATAGTATTCTAACATAGTAATATTATGGGAAATTCTTTAATTATTGTTAAAATTTCATTATGGTATAACTATCTAAAACTTTGGGATTATTCTATATAAATTGCTTAATTATGTAAATTATCACAATTTTGGTTTAATAAAGATTTTATAATATTTTTTAAATATAATTACAATTATACTTACAAAGAGCTTGTGAGATACTAAGGAAATACATTTTTCTAAATATGACACTGACAAAATGCTGTAGTCCTACTACATTGTAATTTCTTATTGTTTTGTTTTAAACATAGATTTTGTTTAATTTATGTACATTTTAATTTGATAACCGTGGCAAATGGTGTATGAATGGGAATCTCTGCAAGTCAGTCGGTTGCTAAAATAAAACTTCATTGTTTAACACATCCCTAAGCGCCAATCTTATGTTAGTAACTGCGTTGACTGTTGCTTTAGTTAGAAATAATAGTGATGTTAGAGTAACCTCTAGCTTAAATAATACCAATCGCATCCAATCATGAGAAGAGATATTCAGATATACACGTAGAGAGAGAATATAAAATATTGAAATGACTTTTAGACCTTTTTAAATTTTGCATAGACATAATGCATGTTTTGCTTTACTGATGACACGGGGTATATTAATGTTAATTCTGATTAAACCTTAGCATTTAAATACGTCTTTGGTGGAGTAAATATTAGTAGAACTTGTCCAGAAAATGCAATTAGATTTGGTAGAACTGAATTCATATTTTGGGTTTCATTCTTGAGAAGCCAGAAATGTTAATCGATGTTTCAGTTAAAACTTGAAACTTTACTAATCTTATATTAAATGTGAAATCCCGACGATTTCAGCATTACTGCGAACACTAGATTTCTTTTGGAAACTACCTTATCATCTGGAAATGTAAAGGTTCTTTAGTTCTTGTACAAATAGGCTTCCGCTGCTCAACAGTACTCACAGCTGGTAAGATTTTGTTCATTAACTATTTTAAGGTAACTGTTTTCTTACATGACGGAGTTGATCAAACCATTGATGATTGCAAAAAGAAGTTTTATCTTCAACCATAGCAAGTTTCTTCTTCAAAATCGTCTGAAGATTATCTACAGTTTTATTTCTTGTAGCTATTTAAAATTAAGCAAAAGTTCAAAGACAACTGCATACGTGATCTGCCATAATATTTAATATAAGCCAACTCTAATTCTTATTGATCTCTTGTTTTTGATTTATTCATATTTCGAAAGCAGCAAAGACGTATTACCTCAAGCATGGCACAAGCTCAAATGCTGCTCCGCGTGCTGGTGGAACATTAATCATTATTTGGGCACTCAAATAGCTCACCGTTAGTCGTTAGTTGTAGCAGAAAGTACCCATGCTGTAACTCTCCCAGAAGTCTTATACACGGAAAAACAACATTTGAGAGACTCGATCGTATGCCAAGTACCAAAATTTAAAGATGACAGATTACAGAATATTGAAAATTCTGATGAAACAAAGTCAATAAGAAAAAATTCATAAAACAAAATCTTACTTACTAACTTAATCCTTGCGGCTTGTCTACTTTTACGGGTGTAAAGCTGTTGGTAGAATTGAGTATTCTTGGGGGTCTCTTGTCCGTCCAATTCTTCTTTTCATATCTTCCTATCTTGTATCATCTGTAGTTTTTCACTTGCTGTTTTTGTTTATTTGTTCTAAGTTCTTCTTAGTCTTTCTTTCCTTTTCGTTTTTGTGTGCTATGCTTTTGAGGTTATTTTTTCTTCGCGCATTCTTTTTATGTGTCCATACCATCTTAGCTGACTTCCCTCTATCGTACATTCTACAAATTTTGTTTTTGGTCTTGGTCTAAACGTTTCATTTCTTGTGTACTTGCGCCGCAGGTATCTCATTTCTGTCGCTTCAATCTTTCTACTCTGTTTTGCTGCAGCTGTTCAAGATTCTGATCTAAAGTATAGTGGTAGCTACTTTACTGAAGATTTGTGTCTTTATATCTTTAGGGATTTCTTCATTCTTCATTGTCTACCTGTATTGTGTGCTGTCTCGCATGTTTACTAATGATCAAGGTCTCTTTGTCTTGGTTAATATTTATGTTTCATTTGCTTCCCGCTGTTTTGGAAATGTGTAGGTTTCTGTTCAGTGCTTTTTCATCTTTGACTGTTATTACCATATCGTCCACCTAGCTTATTTCTGCTATCTCTCTATGCTGCATCTTCCAGTTCTTGGTAACCCCTGGTCCATAAAATGTGTGATTTCGGTTAGCCGTGAAAGAGAAAGACAAACAATTTTTACAATATGTGTATGGGATATACCAAATTGTATTTCTCTCTCTTTCATGGCCAACGGAGGGCACTAATTTCATGGATCTCTCTACATGAGAAAAATAAAGGGTTTAGAATGCATCCTTGCCTGACTCTTTTGGTGATCTTGAATATCTCTCATGTTGCATGTTTGGCTCTTATGCAATCTTTGGTTTTAGTAGAATTCGTCTGACTGATGAGCAGACTATGATAAAAATGGAACACAAAACAAGGAGAAAGATTTCTGTCTCTATTATGGCTTACAGTTTTAATTTTTTGTTTCCCATTTCATAACATTTCATCTAAATCTGAAGTCGTTGTTCAGTTATAGTGATATTTACAAGCCGAGCTCTACTTTTTTAACTTAGTATTGTACACCAGGATAATAGAATATCTACCGCTAGATTTATGATTGATACGTATACATGATAATAGAAAGATCTTCCAATCTTTTTAATTTCGCTATTTAAGATTTGAAAGTTTGAAAATTCATTGAGTAGGTTTTTGTTGCTCTCCGAAGCTCACCAAGGATGACTGACTTGCACTGTTTATTAGTAAATAGTGAAGTCCCGTCTTCGACAGGCCCTTACTGCTACTATTGGGTTTTTCAAAAGTAAATTTTAGATTTTCTGCCTTCTGCGTCGGCCTTAATAAAGTTGGTACACAACGAAAAGCTTTTTCCATCTCGATCTGTCTTGTTAAAGTCTTCTATATTTGAAACTCTTAATTATTACGAGATCAGAGTCCAAACGAAATTGGCTTTGTGTCTTTGTCGATAGAGTTTTACTTCGACTCGAAAAGCAAACCAACTTGCTCGTCATGATATGTTTGGATTGCTCTAAATGAGAAGTTGGGGATATTATATTTATTGAGAATTTAATAATAATTACGTCATAAGTATACTTGAAGATTCGTGATTTGGTAGCCTTTCTACAAGGTTTTTTTTTTTGGAAATTAACTTATAAGCTGTTGATTTCTTAATTGTTATGACATATTTCCAAGAAACTATCTCGCCCAAAAGCAAATAGAACTTTTTAGAACTCATTAGAGAATTAGACCTTTTTATGGTGAAACCTTGTTCTTTCATTTCATTTCTTTTTTCTTTTTGCTATTAAATTGATATGTTAATAAAAACGAAACTTACTTTGTAATGTTATCTACTATCCATTTAATAGCAAATGCCCAAGTTCATATATGTAACTTGCTTGTTGAAAAAGATTAATTATAAGTATTACTATTCACATCGCCTGTTTTAGGTTGTAAATTAAAGACGACTAACGTGATATTTGCAAAAGCATTTAAATAAGGTAAACTTTTTATTAAGAAATCTTATCTTTTATGCAAATTAAATAAACATAGTTTAATTATTTAGTTTATATCTACATTAAAACCTAACGCGTAGAGTGTAAAAAGTACTTAATTGTTCTCTTTTTTTCTGAAGAATATAATGCCTTCTACGGGCATTATAAACTTTATATTGCTATTTAGAATCTAATCTAAAAAGAAACTTTAAAATGAATGCAAATTAATGCCATAAAGCGCAGGAAATAATTAAATTAATCCTATAAATGTTGCTATTTTCTCACTTTTTTGCAGAATCATACATTTAATAATATTAAACTGTTATTTCATATTTACATTTTGTGTTATTTGACCATTAAAAATGATTATATGGTAAGAATTAATAATGTTAGTTTTTATGACAGCATTGATTTGATCAGCTTTGCAATAAAAGATTCAAGGTTTTGTAGGTGTGTACTTATATTGTGTATGAATTATATTTGATTTGGTTCCGACTTGAAGTAAGTGGAAATAACTATTTAACTAAACTTATAGTAATTGTTAAAATTGTATCGTGATAAAAATATTAAAATTTTAAAGAGTGATTGGCACCACAAATTGCAATTTCTTAATTTAAAATTCCTTGCAATAACATTACCTGATGTAAAACTCACTTCAGTAAACAAAAAAATTAGTTTTTTTGGTATTTGTTTATTTAATTTGTTTAATACTGTGTGGTTTTATTATTTATTATTTTGATTGATGGTAGATTGATGATAATAGTTTTTAAGATGTCATCGGTGGCGCGGCGGCGTCGTGATATGATAATTACTATTTTTAGAATTATTTAAAGAATTTGCCGTATTTGGATTTCTCAGAGAAACGATATTCTCTGGAATAACTAATCTTTCTTTATCTTTCAGTTGGACTTTCTTTTTAACAATTTTTCTTACTATTTTTCCAAGAATTAATTAAAACTTGGTAAATCCTACTTTTGTTTTACTTGATACAAAACAATGAAACTGGAACATTCTCTTTTCCAATTTCTGATTCTTTTAGTTTACTTATAAATGGTTTCGATAGGCCAAAGGTCGGATCGGTATGGAGTATGGACGTCTTTCCCTTGTTACAATTAAGATGAAAAACCGGCCAAAGAATTCCTCTGTTTGTCATTATTGTGGAATTATTTATTTTGTTTATCAAATATTGATCTCTGGTGTGTCTTTTCTTTAAGCGTCTTTCCTACCATTTACCAGTTAAATGCATGATATGATGTGATGTGATCCTGCTTAATGTCAAAAATATTTTGGTTCAGCATGTAACTCTGAGCAAAAGCTAAAACGATTTTATTTTGCCCCTTGTTTTGCTCATGGTCATAAAAAGAATAGCACATAGCATTAAAGTCAACTCCAACTCTTCAGTATCAGATGTCAGTTTTGTGGAAATAGGGAGCAACACAAGTGGATTCTTCGTCAGCTAATAAAACCTTTCTAAAAAGCAAATATGGGGATTTGAAGATTAAGCGGATTTAGGCACTTCAAATTCTATTCCACAAGAAGGAGACAACTGACTGTAGTTGGCGGCTATAGACAGGTCGTAGACGTTAAAGCTAGTAGAAGCAAGATCAACGAAATTGCATTATTTTGATTGAGCTTCATTTTGTTTAGTCCAATCCAATAAACTTAAGTTAAATCAAAGTTCATTTGGCCACTAAAGGTGCCAGGTTTCTAGCACTAAAATGCCTCCCGTTCGAATTTTGTGCTAGAACAGAAAGTTACAGTACACGAACGTCACCGCGGTCGAACTGTGTTGGATGTGATGGGTTGCTTCGAAAACAGTGGTGTGAACGAAGCAAATATTATTGAATTGGTAAATGGAAAATGCGCTGTGGTCGATTAATTTAGATGTCTTGATGTAAAGGTAGCTGAGCACATCATGAAAAACTCCTCCTCATCCTCCTCTGCATTGGAAACTGAAACAATAAAGAAAAAGAGACATTATTTATTTTTAACGTGTTGGTAAATGCATGCGTGCAGAGGAGAATAGGATTTCTAGGGGTGGTTGGTGTGGTTCTCTGAAAAGATGAGGGCCGTTTTTCAATATGCCCTTCAGCTGTCGAAATTGATCAAGAAACTACCTCTGCATTTGCGATCCAAACCAGCAGCCTCCTGCGGACGAATTCTATTAATATAAGAAGGTTTATAGAACAAAAACAGGAGAATAGAAAATCAGTTACCTAGTGAATGAAAGATTTTTTTGTGTTAATTGAAGATGAAAAATACAGAGGATAAAGGGGCCCCGCGACACAACAGCACTGAGAGTGAAAGTGAGTGGTGCGAAAAAGACTGTTTATAAGAAATTCGGGAAGCCAGAAGCATTTGAAAACGCTTCACTTGTCAGAGCACGTTCTGTATCAAAGAGAATGGCTGTAAGGTATCACCTACAGTCGAGGACTTTGAAGGAATATATGTTGAAATGGAAAATGAATCTGTCAGCCCAATCTGCAGCGTCATTGAGAATTTGTATACAGTAAACTTGGACATCACAAACGGTTTTGCTTGTGTTTGCTGTTTCAATAATAATTTGATCTTCACTGTCTTCATTTTCATTTCTAACTTCTGGCTGTCTATCTTCATTTCAGGAGTTTATTTGTTCATGTGTTTATTGAACTTCTATTTTATTAATGTAACAACATTAGAGACTATTCCATGAATCCTATTTTTCTCAGATAACCACTCATCCCTCAAGAAACTTAAGGAAAAGTATTGGTATCACTGTTTACATTATGGAGCCTCAATGATAGAATTTGGGTATTTAGGATACTGTAATACTACAGATAGGCTGATTTATAAGATTTTCTTTAAAAAAATCAATTATTAAATCAGGTTTTTTTGCCAATATTTGTTGTATCGATTTTTATAAAACAACAACTAAATACGAGTAGGGTTTCAACGACAAATATTGCTTAAGAAATCAACTCAAAAGCTGTATTCGATGAAACAATCCAAGGATATAAGCACAATAATTGTGAATCAGTAAATTAGATTTTATTTGATATTCTGTTGATATAAACATTATTACTACAAAAATGTTGAAGCTAATATTTCTGTAAATAGCTTTTAGTTTGAATCAGATTGTATTCGAGAAAGCAGAAATCTGAAAAAAGCTTGCCAGTAACGTCATTCATTACTTTATTTTTCTATATGTTGTCAGATAAACAAACTTATAAGAAAGAATAAATCGAAAAAAAGAGATAAACGTGTTAAATGTAACAGAGATATCAAAATAGAAAAATAAGAAATCTAAACAGAGGTTTTTATTTTGTTCTTAGACGTTTCTCAAGATATCATTAACTTTCTTTCTTTATTATTTTCAGTTATAATTTTGTCAAACCTATATTTAGCAGAGTGACATGTTGCTATTTTTACACTTTTTTTCTTTGCTTATTTAGATATTTAAGTATAACGTATAATAACGAGTAGGAAAAGAAGTAAACTGAGAATTACATAATAATGACATTTACAGACATTCCTTACTTTATAAAGAAATCTTAATTCTTACTCTCTAAAAGCTTAAAAAACAATTATTGTTTCTACTAACTTTCTTTTATACGAAAAGACAATTTTAAAGTTTCATCTTGCCAAAATCTACCACTGTTACAATTTATAAATCTTCTTCCATCGGCAGATTAAATTTAACTAGTGTAATGTGTAATTTAATCATGATTAAAGATTTCATACCATATCAAATAAACCATTTATACCGATAAACGTGTAGTACTTAAAATTCCCACAATATAATTCAACACTGACTGAATTCCAAACAAATTGTTTCTTTGTTATAATAAACTTTTATTACTACATGAGAATTTCGAGATAGAAAATTATAACTGTAGGTAATTCCTGTCGTATCCAATTAAAATTACTTTTTATATAATTTTAATTTTGTAATTTTAAAGATTACCACTAATAGGAGGAAGCAGATAACTACAAGTGTTTCAGCTGTTTAATATTTTTTGCTTAATTATTCTGATCCTTTTTTACCCTCATGCAACTGACACAAATAATTAGTTACACAATGATTAATTTTAGAATAGTTTTTGAGGAATAGTATATTGGATTTTAATTTGGGTTCATACTAAACTGTTTGCAACTCACTTGAAAAGTATTTAAGGAAGTACAGTGAATATTAATTTAGTGAAAGAAATTCATCAAGTCTAGTAAATCAATGTGACGAGGAAAAGGAAAACAAGAGAATGGATGTCTAGATTGTAGACATTAACATAGGGTACAATAGATACCATTTTGTAGGTAAAGGTCACGAAATTCGCTTTGCAAGTTAGTAACCACTGAATCAGCCCGGCGATATAGAAATATTTACATAGGTATTGATAAATAGAGAAAAATCAAAACTGAAAGAATAAGTAATTTAGTCCAAATTCCTATATATTATTCTATTAAACGACAGCGTCGATCAAAATACCATGTGAGCAGCATTAATTAATCTCCAAATAGATAAATAATAGATATGTTTTACTGTCTAACCTTTGAGAGATGTGGCGTCGCGTCGTGGTTTGAAATTTAACGTCTAGAGTCTAAAGAGCCTACTATAGAAGAGTTTTTTGATCTCAGATAATAGCAGACACAAACATCTTCAAAAAATGATTGCTGGCTTTACGTATCATTTTTATTTAATTCGTGTCAAGGTATGTACTGATTAACAGAGTCAAGTCAAATCAGGTTTTAGAGTAATTTCGTATACAGATCAATAGTCATAGCAATGAAAAGGTACTTGTTTTACACAAACGTTGGAAAAATGTTACGATTGGACTTTGATGCAGAAAATGACTCATCAAGTTGCAAATCATTGATTGAAAGAAAGAAGCTCAATAAGTGTGATACGAGTAAAAAGGTGGCATCCGATATACTTAGATTCATTTGCACCACGAATAGGAGAAATTGCTTGAGGTGTACTTTCAAATCATAATGATTCGTTCGAAAACTAATTAGTATACTAATTCTGCCAAATATTGCCAAAAAATTCGAAATTTTAACCAACAGATGTGATTAGGATTTTTGAAGGTGAAGATATCAAAAATAAGACAAAAAGGGTGGTTTCGGATAGTTCCAAAAGAACTAATGTTGGAGAACGTATGGATTAATTCCATGCTCCCTACACACTGCGAAGAAGATACCTATGGGCATGAAACTCGATGAGAAATTACCTATTTGAAGATAATTACTTCCTAATTTCCTATGTAGCGATATAACTAACCAGCATGTATTGACAGTAAGATACTTACACAGTCACAACAAACCAGTACACTTTTGATATAGGAGGTTTCGGATGCAGAAAGATCTAGAAAAACTATACTAGAGCACTGAGTATTATTCACAGTAAAAAGGTTCCATAGTGTTATCTTCAGGTTAGGTAGACCAAAAGTATAATTACATTCTATCCAATTTGGAGAGCAAGTTGTGAATTTTCTGAAATTAATTGATTTTGGATTGCTAGAACAATCTGAGGAAAATACGCATACGTAGCAACTAATTCTTATTAAATTTATTTCTGTTATCATTCCCTATTAATCAACAAATACATGTGTAAGACTAAAGTTTATTTTTAATGAAACTAATTACGCATACATATCACACTATAATTATTATAAGACAGAGAGAAAAAAGAATGAATCATTTACAATAATTAACAGTGATGCAAATTACCAGACTAGATAAAATAACAATTATTGATTTATCGTTATCGCTTAATTGTAAATTGCTTTTGTTAAAAAATAACAATTAATTGTATTTTTAACCCTGATAAGTAATAATGCTATCATGCAGAAATTAAAATAATTCTGACTTAATCCCGCCCTAAATTATCGTATCTGCGTTAAGAAATTGAGAGAAAGATGTTATTGTTTTATTGTCCAAAATTAAATCAGAAACTATTTTAAATATTTCTGTCATACTTAATTGAAAAACAACGCTTATTTTTATTACATTTTTTTAACAGCTGTTAATAAAAAGAAAGAAACAAAATATATTAGATAGTCAAACACAAATAGCGAGATTACTAACCAGTTTTTTTCCTTTAAACCTTTTCCTGGCAAAACGTGTATTAAAGTTATGATGATTAACATATGGATATGATATTAATTACAGGCTCGTTAAAATGTAAGATCTAAGATATTAGTGTTTCCGTTTGTATAAAAAGGTTTGTTCGCGCATTTATATTACTTACTTTACTAAAGAGATTTTTAGTCCAGGAGCTTATATGGGCTAATCCTATTTTATGGTATGATGAGATTATATTGTGTAGATGGTTACAACTTTCTATACTTCATTAGGGGACATAATTTAATATTATAGTATTTGTCAGTGGAAAGGTGTAAATGTAAGGATGAATTCTGAAAATACATGTGGATTAAGATGCAATCTCCTTACAACTATGTATAATAGGTTTTTTCAGGTTTCTATTTCTCAGAAAAAAATTAATATACCTCGATGTATATTTTAATTTTTGTATATTATTAAATTATTAAAAACATCTGTTTGAAAAATGAATAGAAAAAGTTAATTTAATTAATTAATTTTATTTTTTAGTCTAACTAATTTTTAATTAAAATTCATAATTTTTTATCCTATTGTTGTTCCAATTCAATTGTGTTGTTATGGCTAACTATAAAAAATCTCTTTAGATTACAATTTGTGTAAATATTTGTCAGTGCTTATTGTTTCCAATGACGATATGGAACACAGAATTTATCAACAATGCCAAAGTCTCAAAAAGAAAGTTAAGAAAAATATTGTCGTCAAAATTTTTTTTTAATTTAATAGTTTTGTCAAGAATTCTATTCTTGCTCTTTTATGAAACAAAACAAATTTATGTTTGTTAGAATACCGGTAGTATGCTTAGTATGTAAACAAGTAGCATCCGTACTTATATTGGAAATGGATTTTTAAAGTCAAATTAACAAATGAATAAAAACGCTAGCTTAGTTAACCTGTAAATTACTTTGGTCTCAGAGTCATTAACTTTCAACTAAACTTACTCTACAGCTACGCTATCCGATCTATCAAGCAGTTGCTGTTCTATTTTTAGATTTTTATGACTATACCACAATCCTGAATATTTTAGTTTAAAAATAGAATATTTGTTTTGTCCCGTTTACTTTTAATTTTATAGTATCTTTCACTTGAGATTGCCTGATAACAAATCTTACAGTTTTTTACAGTTTACAAAGTTTAAATAGACAACTGGATTAAATGCACTTCAGAACTGATTGCAACTGGAATAGGCAACATTAACTGTAACTGCAATAACAACTAACTACCGCAACAAATCCATTCATTCAGAAATCTAACAAACAGCTAATAAGTGTATAGGCCTCTATATCACCTTCCTATTATTTCCTGGGTCTTGCTCAAAATAAATTCTAATAGTAGTAATTTGATCGGAACTATCAAATTAATTGCCAAGACAAATAATGAAGAAAAATAAGTAGAAAAATAAATCTAAAATATTATAGATAAAATCCTTACTGTCTTGGACTTGAAATATTAACCAAAACGTGGTATTGCGTGAACAATAGGTATTCGCAGAAGCAATTTTGAAACTTTCGCCTTAAAGCATTTTTCTCATTTTTTTTTCTAGTCAGATGGGAGCAAATGCAAGCAATACTAGTACTCTAATGAGCTACTTAAAACTGAAAAAACCATGACATCATATCAGATTGCAAATAATGGGTGGCATTAATAAAAATAAGTAAACGCTTATGTTGTCAGTTTTGTAAATAAGTATTTAGATCAATAGTAATAAGATTTCAGTAAAAAGGGATGTTAGGGGCAGGTACCTATTTGGCAAAAGTATGTATTTATACTGATAATCAAAATAAGCACTTACGTAAAACTGTATTAATAATAAAATGGAGTTGTTGATTCTTACAGACTTCACTATGTACTTACAAATTTATAAGTATGATCTTTGACATTAAAGAAACCAAATTCGTAGGAAGAATCCATCTGAACAAGATTTTGCCCTAATTTACTGTTTTTCGCCCAAAAGTGTGCAATGAATCATTTGGATTGATTTACTAAAATGAATTTTTTTTTAATATACGTAGAGTGGTCCAAATTTAAATCGGGAAGCTTTGTCAGGAGATTCTACATTAGCGAAGAGTAGCAAGGTACAGGGTGTTAAAAGTTTAATTTGCTTTAGATTTTTCCTTAATGTTTCAATAACGCCCGGGTAGTACCTAGTTTTTTATGTGAGTGTAGTACAAGATTTGCTAATATTCTAGGTGGCTTTCAAAGTTTATTAGTCCAGGGACGTAGGGAAAGCGATACCGCTCCGTCTATTGCAAGAAACAATTTATTCACACCCTATTAGTCAGTTTCTTCACATTTTCTGTAACTTACGCTTTTTTGCAACAAAAGACAATTCTACTTATTTTTTTATTTTTGAGTAAATGAACATTTTCCGAGACTAAAACATCTGAAATACCAGAATAGAGTTTAAATAAAAAAAAAAACAATCAACATCTAAATAGCAATATTTTAACTACAAGGAATACTTACAGCTCATTTCATCGACTTTGATATCTTTTAGACATCTTCGAAGGCTTAAATTTACTTGTATGTTGTTGTGACTTTTATTGCAATTCTTAAAAATCAATATAAGGGTATTGCTATCACGTGCAATACGTTGTCAAAAATATAAAAGTCATAAATGCTGCAAATCTTCAGATATGGAAATTTATAGCCAGCTCTGGCAACGTTGTTGTAATAGTTGTATACTCTCCCCCCCTTTCGCTATTACACTTAGCAAACCTCAACAGTTGGGTTGCTGGCAATGCAGAAGCACTGGACATTTTCGCTACGTAAGTGACTGAATTGCACTGTTGCTGCTCTAACTACCGCTGAAATTGAGTGCGCAAAGTGCCCATTTTTTTGTATTCAGAAGCAGGCAGCAATTAGGAGCGCTGTCGATGAAGAGTTCCTGAACAATGAATTTTTGTAAAGGCCAAGGCAATACTTTTGAAAGCGTTTTATTTTTACCCATAATAAACCTTAATTATTGGGCGCGTTCAGAGGCACTCAGCGGACTCATCGGCTGACTCTCAACAGTAATTACGCTGACAGTGCTGAGTAGCAGTGCAATTCCAGTGACGGCTCAATTTCGATTTGAATCGCCCCGTATTGCCGATCCTTGTAAAGAGAACGGAGTTTTCCTTTTATTTAGTACAACTGGATTATTTTGACCACAAGCCCAAATAGCTTTTTTGGTTCCTATTTTGCTCTTCATGCCTGCTCTTAAAGTTAGATGATGAACGTATTCAGAGACGGTCGGCCGATTAATTCAGCGGAAATTTTGTCAGAGCTCCTAGGATTCCAATAAGAACGATTCCCTGAATGACTCTGCTGTTAGAGCACAATATTTCGTAACACTAGTACTGACAAACGCAGCCTACAATCTAGAAGTTGTGTAAATCCCCGGCAGCTTTCTTCCTTGTATATCAGCTTGTTCATTCAGGGAACTTGCTTAGCTAGAATCTCAGCTAAGCGTCTCTAAATATGTCTATTTATGCCTATTGTTTAAGTCTCATTTACTAACCAATAATGAAATTGTTGACAAATGTCATGATTTGCAACTTTTTACGTACACCCGCGCTCTAGATACTTACCAAGAGAATTAAGTATTGTAAGTATTTACTGATTATTAATTCAAATAATTATTATTACCGTCTATTGTCTTGTAATTTCATCTGAAATTAAAGTTGTTTTACAAAAGTCTTTAATTAGCAATTGATTTCATTTTTGAAATATGCTTTAATTTTGTGTAAGAGAAATTTTTTTGTACGGTTAGAAAAATGGACTTTCCGTTCATACTTTTAGCTAGGAAACACCTGCACAATGTCAGTGTTAAAATAATGAACTAAGTAACATTAACAAACTTTATAAATTGCAAACTAAATTACATATTTGTATCCTGCTAGTTACTCTGTCAATTACTGTGTAATTTAATAAATAATAATATACTGTGTGATTACTCGTTTAGTCGAAATATTAGTTTTAACTAATTCTATAGAATATCATAACTTTATAAGTAGGTACACTAATTTATTACTTACATTCAATAATTCCAAAGACTTTAATTTTTTTGGTTTTATTACGATTTCTTCTTGAAACTTTCTTAAATCATACTTTCCTTACTATTATATACCCACGTATAAAAGAAAATTTATTTTTCTAATCTAGTAGTGAATGATTTATTAATGTACTACTACAAGCTTTTACCTTTTCCCTACAGGTACGAAAGCAGAATTCTAATAATTTTAATTCAATTCATTTAAATAATACTGCTACACGATAAAATTGAATATAAAATGCAACATAAAACAAATTAACAAATCTATTCACATAACTGCACATACTCGTTTTGCAATCGCGAAACAAGTTGTCTGACGTGAACGTATGTATCTAATCGCCTAATGAACTAATAACATTTTCCATAATTGGTTTTATGCATTACACTTAAAATAAGTCCAAAAAGATATGAGATTATATTATACCAAGAATGGAAGCAACTTCCCACTAAAAGAATTTATATTTCACTCACTAGTAAATTTCCCTGTTCTAATTAGAATACTGGGAATACGAATAGCACATTGTTAAAACGAAAAAGATCTTAAAAAGTATAAAATAGTTTTAATAAAAACAAAGCAGTTGGCAGGACCTTTTTGAGGTGGTACCATACGTAAACTTGTCTTATGTTTGGTTCTGTTGATCCTTATTTGTCGAACAAAGTATTATGGTAATTCAATTCAACAGATTCTGAATAACATCATGAATGACTTACCTAAGCGCAACTGACGTCTACACAAGCGTGAAGAGTACTTAAAGAGATTTATGTAAAACAAGTGCATTCGCACGTTGAATTTTTCTTGCTCTCTCTCTCTCTCTCTCTCTCTCTCTCTCTCTCTACTTTATATAAAATCAACTTCCCTTCCTATTATAATAAAATTGGACATACAAAATTTACTAACAGTAATATTCACAGACCACTAGGATCTCTAAGTATAGTCCACATGAAGATGTGTTCCGTCCTTTGAGAGACACGCCGTACACTTATTAGTTTAATGATTTGGTATCATAATTACAGCATGGTCTTTTCCAACAAAGTTGCAAATATCTGACTCTACCGTCAACATGCAAATCTTCTAAATCTCTTTAATGCCTCAAATAAGTAATAACAGCGTATAGTGATTAAACAAGTAAACCAATTCTTACAAAAAGAAGTAAACTGCTCGGAAACAAAACTGCAGAATTCTGTGGCAAAACGATGATGTTTCTGCATTTTTATAATAGATGTCAAGACGATCTAATAGATGTCAAGATGATCGCACATACACGCCAAATGTGTAAAAGTAGTGAAATCTGTTCGAACATATACGTATTATCGCCTGTTAGTTGAAGGTCATCAGACGGCGTTTGAAAAGAACAAATTATTTTTAAAAAGTTGGTTTACTTGTTAATAATTATACACTGATAATAATCTAGAAGAATGAAACAAATGAATAAGAAATATTTCAAACCAAGTTTTCAAATATCTGTGTGGTTGTTTTAGAACATTCAGTTTAGAGTTCTTATATTATGATAGAAAATTGTTTGACAACGATTAAAAAAAGATCTTTTAATTCATTTTCAAAGAATATAGTCTCGGGCAAAGCGGTTTAGAATCCTATAAAACTGAAAATCTTCTTCAAGGAATATAACCAAAACCAGTGACCTAAATGGAGGCGTAGAACAGTCATGGTTTATTGGTGCTAAAACCAGTATTTCTAACCTACTGTACTGTGCCGCCAGATGACATTAGCTGCTTCACGACGCTTGCTATTTACCTTTTTACATTAATATAAAGTTCTCAGAAAGAGTTGGAATGTACTATAGAACTGAATTGACAATTACTAACTTGCTACCGTATCTGATGATATTATTCATGAATGTTTGTGAAATCGTTGCAAATAGATAAACTACACAAAAGAACTACTGTTGTTAGTATAGAACGGTTTGCACATTTGCACTTCCAGAGCCTACCAGTCTACCTCACATCAGAAACCTTTAAAGTGGCTTTTGGCCAAGAGACTTGGCTTTTGTAAAAATGCAATTAAAAGCCATAGTAGATTATGTATCATGAGACCATTACAATTTGTTTTCTAGAGAGGACAAAGATGGAGACAGTAGCCTAATAAACACCTTCAAAAATGTTTAAAATCTAGCTAGATTCTTCATAGAACTGTTAACAATACTAAAACACTGATATATAGAAAGCTTATAGTTCATCACATCTACCATAGGACACAAGTTGTTAGTCTGCAAGGGTATACTGGAAATGTTCAAACTAAACAGCTGGTAATATAATTTGAACAACGCCTTAAATATAACAGCAAAAACTATGAGCTGATGCCTACATTAAACTTAACGATTTATGTGTGCCAAAGATAATAAATAATTTTTCAGGTGTTGTTGTGAGCAAGTGTAGATGATTGTCCGTCTGGGACTGACAATTCTTTAAGTGTCTCAGGTTCTGGGGGTTTATTTTGGCTTTTCTTTTTGCATCATATCGAGGTTTTGATAGAAATATATTGAACCTCTTTGAGAAAACTGAGATACAAGCATTTTCAGAGACGTCAAGTTCAGGGATGCTTCTTCCACATATGCCAATCTGTATGACGCAATATTCAATCATGCGATTTATCGAGTAAGTATAAACATGACTGAAGTTTCATGAAAATATTCTCCAGTTTTGCCTTTGTGCTAGAGACAGATGTCATTACTTATTTTGAGAAAATTTCAACTTCACCATTTTGCCAAAATAAAATGGAAACGAACTGAGCCCTTAAAGGGATCTTTAAAGACGTCCGGAGAGGACGAATATGTGGAAGAAATCGCAACTTCCATCAACAACATTATGCTCTATGTATATCTCGAACAAATGACTTGCCATAAACAAATAATACCGTAGAAGGCTGACCCAATCGCCCCAACATCGTATCCGGCCTATCTATACAAAGAATCAAGACAACTCTCTATCATGAAAAACGCAGAGAAACGAAAATACAAGAATGGTCAAGACCGAAACTGGGTTATTTCTACTCAATCAGCTTCATCTTAAGGCTTGTTAAATAGTTGCTATTATTAGTTACTTATCAATCCTATGAAAATGCAAATTGTATAAAATATCTACTCTATAAAATTATTACCGATGATTCAATGGTTCAATTGACAGGCTGCGGCGTAAAACAGCCCAATTAGAAGTTCAAAATTCAGTTGAGACGATTTACATCAAGAAGGTTGTATAGTTCATCTGCCAGTACTCAATAGTGAAGTCGAAACTGGAAATTACCATAGCACAGACTCATTTCTATTTCAAAACATCATGTGCCCAGTTACTAGGTAAAAGATAATTAACAGTTTGCTGAAATATAAAATCTCAATATCGGTTCTCGAGCTAGTACTAATTGCTTCGCAGATGGAATGACAAGCATTAATTACACAGTAGTAAATAAGTATTTTAAAAGTGTCGCAAGCATCATTTTGAAAATTACCAATAATATGTATTGGAATTCCTGTTCGGTTTTTAACCTTCAAAACGATATGAAATGCGCTAATAATCCTGTAAAAGGATTTCAAGAATGTTGTATTGAGTATATATAATTACTAGATCTCTTAATTTATTTTAAAGTAACTTAATTATTATAGTTAAGCAGAAAAGCAAAAGCCAAGTCAACAAACCTATTTCATTTCTTATTAATAATTAAATCCACATTTACATCGGAATAGATGGCTTTATCAGTTATTTCATTTAAGCCAATTACACCGTGAATGTAGCTCGGCTAATTAATGTTTAAAAACAAATTTCGGAAAATAAAACAGAAGTAAAGCACGATGCACTGGAATTTCTGAATTTACTACATGCATACAAGAAAATGAAAATTTATTAGCTTAAATAATGCATAAATGAATATATAATCATTAGATGAACTTTATAATTATTAGTAAACATTATGTTAGGTGTAATTTATATGTTTTTGGATGTATTAATCATCTTTATTAGTCTTCTACAATACTTTAGTAAAAATAATTAACTTAAAAATAGTAGGTATAATAGAAATTGTCTGCATTCTCACACTTGCAATGGTTAATTAATTAATCATATTTGCCCTTGAATGAAAAGGTCGATATTAATAAATTAATGTTTACGTAAGTTTTATTTCGTTGGTAATAAAGTCCAAGAGAACATCATTTTTTTGTCCGGTCTTGTAAGATATGTACACAGTATTTTGAAATGATCATTGTAATATCTGGTTATTTGTAATTTTTCTGTCATTATAACACTAATTACAATTTGATAATTGGCAATTGAAGCGCTGAGAGTCCCATTTTGGAAATATACTGAAACTTTCTTTCTAGTCTCTTATTTCCTTGATGAATTTGTATATAATTACATTAATTTTTTATAATTCCTAACGATAAGGAAACATCTCGTTTTGCGTTTTGACATTTTATACATTTGTTTGGTTAATAAGTATTTAATGATTGTGTTAACAAATAATAATTAAATAATAAAGGGTAACAATATAATGTCAATAAAATTAGAAAATCAGTTCAGGTAATAATTAATTAGAGTAGCTGACTTATATGGTATTTAAAGTCTAATAAAAGCATTTACTTTGTACCCACTGCTAACCAACCGACCAACTAACCAAGAAACTTTCTTCCTGTATCCATGATGCTCACTTTTACAAAAACCCACACATTAACATTAACAAACTAATATAAGAACCATACATTTTAAATGACAATTAAATGGTAAATAAATTACCCACATAAATCTTGAAAAAGAATTGCAGAAATGAAAAACGATCGTTTAACCTAAAGCATAAATTAATGAAGTGTTTTACAACTCATCAGTTGCAATAGTGTTAATTATTAACTCTTTTGTGGTATATTGTTGCTGTAAGCAGTTCATTAAGTTGAAAACAGGAATTAAAATGTTTAGAACTTTATCTTAATTTATTAAATATTTCGAACTAGAAAAATCTTTTGATTCTATCACTTATTAATAAAGAGGAATTAATATTAATCTTAGGTATGTCGGTCACGTAGATATTATTCATTATTATATTAATTAATTAGGGCAAGTATTTAACTTGTCAACAATATTATACATTATGGAATGAATGTATCAAGCCGTCATGAGCTGCTTAGATATGTCATTGATAGCAAGTAATGTTATGAATTGGTTGATAGATTTTACTTGGTTTTGGTTTTCGTAATTGTGCTTTTCTTTTCTTGCATTTTATAGTTAAACACCAAACAGAAAACAGATTCTGATAACTGTCCAAAGATTTTAATATTAAATATATTGAAAGATCTTCAAATGGTAATGAAATAGAACATATCCCATTCTTTTATTTCAGTTTTCAACTCTTACTTTTTCATTAAAGAGAATGTGAAATAATGTAGATAATTGAAGCTCAACTGCAACAAGGGTATTATTCCAGTGAATACCTCATCTACTACTAGTAGAAGTTTGCTCCACTAAAGATAATAATTTCAGAGTTACCATATTACACTTCTAAGTTTCTTTCGCATATAAAGATATTACCCCAAGTCAATGGCCAACTAAAGATCTTTGAGACGATAAGTAAATTTAGTAATTCCAGATAAGATACGTCGTAACATTATGGGTTCATTTCCGTTGTGTGTATTCTCTACTACAATTAAGATATAGTTTCTGTACCAGTGTTTTTCAAGCTTTTATTCGTTACTGAACTATATCTTTAATTACCACTATTCTTCAATTCTTTATCACCTGTAAGTTCATTTTTGGGGTTTTCAACTTTTTTGGTTGTTTACGACAAACTAGTTTTTCTGCCCATCATTTCTGAAGTAAAGACAGTAAGTATGGTTCTTGTTGCATAAAGGATGAATCAGATACAAATTTTTCTTTAAAAGAAACATCTCTCTTTAGGTACTATCTTGACTTTGATCTACCGTCATATTTGGACAATATCCTATAGAAACTTATTTTAAAGCCTTTTTTTTCCCCCATTCCATGTCCTCTACAACCCCTTTTGGGCATTCATTGACTGGACTGTTTGACGACTTTTTCGTAAAACATAAGGCTGAGGAGTTAGTTAGAAGGACAAGTTTTTTGAATTTATCGATTTTCGCTGGCGAATATCTCTGAAACTATAGCACACAGGAAGAAAATAAATATAGACATTCTTGTAGGAAATTAAATTATCTTTTATTTTTTAATGAGTACTTGTTACCGTACGACGCACCGTTTCCGAGTTATAAGCGAAAAACCGAAAACAGGGACCTTTCCACCCTCTCCCCCCTGAAGCGGCAGGGCTAGGGACGAGGACTTTTAGTATCTTTGCCTCCTAGCTACCCCCAATACATTTCTCAAGAGAAAGATTTTTCTCCATTCCATATCCTCTATAACCCCTTCGTTGACTGGACTATAAATAATCTAAGAAAAATTGTTAAAATAATAGATTATTGAAACTCTTTAAAAGAAATGAGGTTAAGTCAAATTTTTATCCTGCAAAAATTCCGTATTTTACTTTATTTTAAAATCTATAATAAAAAATTAATAATATTCCATAAATAGCTAATGAAATTTTCTTATAAACAAAGTGAAACTAATTAGGTACATTAATTCTATGTAGATATGAATTATAACTTAATACTTGAAATAAATACTGAAAGAGACTTATTTTTTCAATGTTTAAAATTCAAATCTGATCATTATGGTATTTTTAAACAAAATGAATATCACCACAATAAACCACCGTAGGTAAAATAAGAAGGTCAAATATACCGTGTCCTTGAGTTCACCCAACTGTATATACATATGACTTACTTGATTAAAGATGATATAGCTGTCTCTTGAGATAAAGTAACTCAGGTAGCTCTTATCATAGAAGACCATACACTTGTTGATCCATACAATATTCCTTTATAGCCAGGTAAATCGTTGAGATTGATCCAAGCACGGTGATTGTCAAAAATGGCGCCACGCTCTTATGGATAATTTCAATTCGATACAGCGATGATTTTATAAAGGTGGAAGGCAGACGATAACGATAAAGACGAAATCAAAGGTAACGGTACGAAAACACAAAGGCAATCTTGTAGAACAAACTAGGACTTAGATAAACAAAGATAATGTCAAACAATTCTTTACCTGAATTTCCAAATCACTGAAGATACAGAAATAACGTCTGTATTATTTCAAGGTCTTGGACGAAAGGGAAGAGGCAAGCCACCCGCTTAAAAGAATGCATGCGCAAACATTCTTAAAGTCAAATTGTAACTGCTAGATGTGGCTAAGAGGGGGTTAAAGCAAGGAGCTTAATAAGAAGGAAGGACGGAACATAACCCAGCTTGTGGACGAGGTAAATTGAAGCCGCGAGGGGGCAGGGGATGGCGTAACCTGTAGGATATGCAACCCGCAAAGTACGCACCATGAATTTAAGCGCACGTATGGACATACGATAAAACGTTTTGGTAAAATTCTAATTTAAAACTGAATTATTAAATTAAAATTCCTTAAACACTTGCAGATTTATTTCCCTAATTTTGCAAGTGGATAGATTTTCTTTTTATTCACTCTCTTTAAAGGAATAAAGTGAATGAGTTCCAGTTTATTTTATATATCTACATACCATTTCTATTGAAAAAGTTTGGATATGTTAACAATATTTTCTTAATCATCCTTTTAAATGGATTAATCATGTATTAAATCTTTAATTTCCATTCACTAAAGTGATGTTATACTCTATATTATAATAAATAAAGCAAAATATGTTAGGTTAAAACATTTATTTGAATACAAAATAATACATAATGGTACCTACTTAACTATTATGTTCGTTTAAAGAAAGGAAAATTTCTTTACCTAAATAATAATTTAACACTGATAGTGACAAATATGCAGAAGCAAATTTTTTTAACAGAAATTTGCCACCACTTTCTGCTAAGGGTGGCTAAGGCTTGCTTGACACATTTCACACTATTCATGCAAAATATCTGTAACATCAGACGATGGAAATAACAAACCACCACGATGTTTGATTGCAATCAGGTGGTAATTTAATTTGTTTGAGCTGTCTACTAAGATTCCTAAGCATTGTTCACATTTAATAGTTTTATATAAACGCTTAATAACAAAACCTGCTACGTAAACAACTACATTTTTTGAAAAATTGGTTAACTCCCGTATTGAATGGAGGTATATATGATCTGAAGGATCCTCAATTTGCATTAAATCAGTAGTATTTTCCAACCGACAACCAGTTGTGCTTAAATTTATTCGTTGTTCGGTGGTCAATAAGCTGCAATGTAAGATAGAAATTTCTTTAAATGGTAAAAATTGCCTCTAGCATGTGTTTTTAATTCTAAATGCACTAAACACAAAACCATAATGTTAAGAGAAAACTTAAAAATTATTCAGAAGCAAACAAACACGCAAACTACAGTTGCTGCTAGGCGCACGCGGTACGGTGTGGTGCGTACTAAAATGGCGACCGTGACTTCACTTGATATTGCGGAGGTTACCTCCCTACCTCTTATAAACTCCTTGGGTTAAAGATAAGAGACATTTAGTTGAAAATCGATCAGCTGATTTCAAAATTGCATACGAAAAGGAGTTTTTAAATAATCAATAATTTAAATAAAAATAATTATAATAGAAACTAGTCAATAAAAATCTAATATATAAGACAATTATTGAAAACAAAACTAAGACATATATCAATGCTAAATGTATACAAGGTCTACCAAAATAAATAGTTACACCGTAACAAACTGCTGTTGAATTTTTTTTGCAAAATTATGTTTTAATAAAAAATTAATCAACTTAACATTTCGAAATATCATGTATATATGTAAGTTAAATTTAAAATAAATGAAATGTTAAAATCAGAAAGAATGGTTATCTTCATTTTCCAAACGCCCACGTGCATCAGGCCTGGGTATTTTGAATTGGTGCGAGTCTTCGAACAAAGACTTTTTAAAAACACGCTTGCTGTGAGAATGCACATTGCAGTCAATTCTAGGAATTTGTTAATTGTTATCACATCAGTTATCACTACAATAACTTTTACAAAAAGAAGGATACTAACTCTGAAACAAAACCACAGAATTCTGTGACAAAACGATGATATTTCTGCGTTGCTATAATATTTGTCAAGACGATCGCACATGCACGCCAAATGAGTAAAAGTAGTGACATCTGTTCTAACATATTCGTATTATCGCCTAACTATGGCGGCGGTTGGAAAGATCACCGGATTTTTAAAGAGTTGGTTTACTTGTTAATAACTATACGCTGCCCAAGAAACATCTACGCGATACTGTGTTGTCTGGATCTTCTAATTATTTTCATAATAAGGTTTCGAATATTTTACTTTATTCTGATTAACCTAAAAGAAATTACCACCTAAGTGGCCCCCTTTCAAAAATTATTTCTTTTCAACTCTCTGTGTTCACCGAGATGAAAATTGGATAGTCTGTTTTCGAACAAAGTCAATTCAAGATTTAATTTGATATTTTGTTTTTCGAATACCTCTAAAATAGTACCAAACCATAGGCTAACTGAATTGTGTGTACTTACACGTAATAAGATAATTGCAATGAATCCCAAACCTGAAAAACTATAACTTAAATTGCCCACATCTCTAGAAAACAGCTTATAGGTAATTTTTGATTTAGTTTCAGCTCTTAAATACGCTATTAAGTTTCTTGTAATTATATGCGAGACACCATGTGTATCACGATCAGAAACTGCAGACGATTTCTCCTACTTTCCTCAATCGCAACTATGTTAATCTCTAATACGCCGGTAAAAGGGCACAAGTCAAAAACCACAGATTTCAGATATTAATATTTGGTAATTGTTCGATATAGCTACCCCTAAGAAAGAGCCATTTTCACAGCAAGTTTTTGGTATCAGCATATAGATAATTACTCACAGAACACAATTCCGCCTGCGGAGCTAAACAAAATTAATCCAATCTTGGTGAAACCGACGAAAAACAAACACGATTTTCACGCACATCTGAGGTTATGTTGCACTATAGAAACAATGAAGTTGGACACTAAATCAGCTGCTGCACACACTACCAACCGCCTACTGCAACATGACCCACGTATAAATTTTAATCACGTATAAATTTTATTCACGGTTTGTCATTCGCAAAATGGCGGTTGTGTGTGCAGGCTGCGATCTTCGTGTTTTTGATGCTTGTGTAATTTGTAGCAATCCTGAGCGTCTCGCCAAGTTTCTTGTTGACCACGGGATGCTCTGACGAGAACTGGATTGCCACAAATGTGGACAAGCCATGCAGCTGGACGCGAGGACCTAGTCGTTCCGTTGCAGGAAATCGAGGGTGATCGAACGTCCTAAACGGGCACCTCGACGGATTAAGTGCGATGTGTTTAAGAGTGCAAGAGTCGGTACGTGGTTTGCTGATTTGAAGTTGACGTTAGAGAAAGCATTTTATTTCCTGGTTATGTGGTGCATGCAACCCTATCCTTCGTGGACCCTGAGGACCCTAACGTCCACACACAAAACGTTGAACGTTTGTTGAGGAACGCTAGGGGATCCATCCCCCGTTATGGGAGAAAAAAAGAACACTTCGTGGGTTATCTGGCGGAGTTCCTGTTTAAGAGGGTCGATCCGGATACCAGGATCCATCGCTTTTGTTCACCGGCTGCAGAACTGTACCCTCCGCCGTAGACCTGGCTTGTAAAACGGCCCTTTTCAGGGCCACAAAGCAATTTGAAAAAGACTTCCTGATTCGACGCAAAATCATCTTGGCTTAACTGGACCACATTAAATGTTTTTTTAATGCAACGAATTAACGTAGTCTAGTCATGAGGATGGCATTTCATATCTGTCCTTTTTTTTGTTCTTTTCAATTCGGGAATGATCAACATTACATTCCATTGTTGCTTGGAAGCAACGTTTGCATACTATAAGACACTGTTCGTTAGTTTCGAAATTATATTGGTAAGTAATATTTTGTCTATATTTCTCTGTTTTCACTAGTTCTTCCGTTAATAATTCATTACGTTTCAATCTTCATTTAGTCAATTTTCTGAACGCACGGTTTCTTGATACTTTTTCTTTAGCATATTCTTGGCCCGTTTGATGTTTTATTTTCCTTTCTTCTTGTAATTTTCTAGCATGTGGCTTAAGCACTTTTCGTTCTATTCCATGCTTATTTTGTTCTATACCGATATCTTCTCTACATTCATAATTTCTTTCATCCTCTGTTATGCATCCAGGTTGTTCGTTTTGATTTTTGTCTATTATCCTGACTTACTATTTCTTGTACAGCGTTTTTACTATCTCGGTTTATAGATTCCTTGCTAGTGTTTTTTACTTTTTAGCTTTTCTAAAATTGTTTCTATCTACAAAGATTGGGTGTTTTTTAAATGTTATTGTCTTTCCTCAGTTACTATCACTTTCACTCTCGCTTTCAGAAATATTTGTATCGGATGCTTCATAAGCAGAATCTGCATCGGTATCATAACTATCCAAGTAATTGTGATCATTTACACGTATTACACGCCATTCTTTGGTCAAAGAGACTTATGTTTCAATAAAAATGTAAATAATTAGATTTAAATCAACTTAAGTCTTTTTGACCAACTTATTTCCTTTTGCCCGTCAATATTGCTAATTTGATTCAGTTTTGCCTTTTAGTACTTGTTACTTTAAACAATTCTTTTTAGGTGCAGACCGTACTTCTCTCATGATATCAATCACAATAAAATTATTAAGTCTTTTTAATGCAAGCTTTTATTACTATTGGTGCTTTATCAAACTCCGTGTAGCTTGACCATTTCCTACGCCAACATCAAGTCTTCAAATCAAACTTGATGCATTTAGGCCGTATCTGCTACAAATATTGCTAGCTTTATTTATTTGTAACACGATTTATTGCGATGTTACACCTTTTCCAGTCTTAGATTTAAAAGAAGCCTAAGATTAATGTATTTGCAATCTTATGTTGGAAGAATTATAAATTTAGCATTTGCTATAAACTTAAATTCTTATGTATTTTATCGAAAAGATGCTGGTAACGGCCTAGTGTCTCATAAATGGTAATTTATTGATGCATTGCAAGAAATAATTACATTTTTTTCTTTAAATGGACCACTTTTTACATTTGTAGAAGATTTTGTCTGTTTTGAAACAAAATCATGTAAGAATCTTCGATTGTATTTAATTTCTTGAACTTGAAAAATGCAAAACTAATTTTGAAAAATATTTCAATCCCTGATAAAATTGTACTGCTAATTTTTTACAGGAAAGTAATATTTGTAAAAAGGAGTCTCAGAATAATTTAGAGATTCGTCTCAGTTACCTTTGATTTTATTAAGAAGTATTATTTTTGCCCTGTCTGTAAGAAGTATTGCTCTGCTTTTCAATTTTATAATTTGTTATCTTAGATTGAAGATAGGTGTAATAGTATCGTTTATTCAAGAACACAACGGTGGTCAAAACAAGGCATTATACGGTGGTATGACATACCAGTAGATTATACCTATATTTTTCTGGACATACCTAAACTTATTTCTATAGAAATGACTATACCGGTATGCGCTTGTGGCGACTCCAACGATGATGCTCTTATTTTTGCCTATTAGTCTTGCTTAATGTTAACTTTTTTCAGGATAAAAACGATTTTTTTCGGTTTTTGCATTTGCCATTTTAATACTGTCGTTTTTAAAGGGATGACTCCATCGTCCGATTTACAACAAAGTCAGTTGATAAGAGATACAGTACCGACACCAAACAAAAAAGGATCGCAAATTGAGCTCAAAAATGATTTTCTCTCCACCAGAGGCGTTGTTGTTCTTTGGGGACTTAACTCTTTATTTCTGATCTGATGATACAAAATACATGACAGTTATTTGGGTTAACCCAGCTTATTTGAAAAACGGTTAAGCAACCACTACAAAATCTGTTTTACAGTAATTTATAAAAAATAATTGTGAAAGTGATAAAATTGACGTCTAGGAAATGCTCATGCAACTTTGCAGCAGCTTCTAATATAACCTGCCTAAACGCAAACGTACCTGGGAACTCTATTAATGGAATTACATTGCCGGCTTTTAAAATTGCTTCAGATGCTGTGGTCGCATTTAAATAAGAAAATATTTCAAAAAGGTTAAGCTTTATACCCAGTTTCCTAGTATTTGGAATGGAATTCACACAAGCATTGACAGACAGGGTGCCTTCTCGGTGTCAGAATAAAATTATTTCAATTTGAATCGCCCTTCCATATCGGTAAAAAATATTTGCTACTTCGACCACTGGAACACATTAGTAAGCTATAATAGGTACTAGAATGACCTTTTTTTTTATCTAACATAGTGCTTCCAATATCACTTCAAAATCTTCAGTCAATATATTTATTTATTAGGTATTTACTTGTCGAGTAAAAGTAGACTACTTACGTATTTAGTTACTTGCTATTATCTATCATACATTATGCAACGAATTCTCTCAGAAATAAATTAGTTCGATCACTTTAATAAAAAACTGCGTGAGAGTTACTTTTTTAAATAATAATTATTCCAACATCTTTCTTAACACCGAATAACTTTTTTAACCAGAACTAAACTCCAACAAACCGGTACCGAGTTAATTGAAAAACAAGCTCGAAAGGTTACCTACTTATCATACTCGATTCACACTAATTAATTTATTAATTTAAATATTATTCCACCAACAATTAAAAAAGCTATAAATTACACTATTCATACCACATATTGTGTCAGAATTTTCAATGTAACATGAACTGGAAGTTTATTTGCATTACCGTCGGTTCCTGTTTCGCTCAGCATTCGGCCGTTTATTATTTCCCCAAAGAAATAAATTAAGTCTTCAAAATTGGAAGTGTCTACAAAAAACTTAAAAGTTAGTGGGTTGTTTTCGTGTTAATTAGTATAAAGCGAATTTAACGGCGTCAAAATGACCGAAAAAATTAATTAGTTGCACGTTATAATTGGGCAAATGTCGTCCCACCTGCAGTCCCTCTTTCTGGAAAAAGCATTTATTACACTTCGATCAAACTTTTAAGCTCTTTGGTAATACTCGTATTAAATACACCTGCTAGAAATGCGACGTTATAAAACTCGTATTCCGCATTAAAGTAATAAATAAGCATCAGAATTAAGTAATAGTTTTGTATCATGTACTGAAAGTACCTACTAATTTCAACTTTAAACGATTTATACAAATGTCAGTGATATTACAAGCGCTAATTATGCAGGTAATAGACACAGTTGTTATTAATTTATTAGTTACTTGCATATTTAGCATTAAGCCTTCTTTATAATATTAGCTTATTATTCGAGATTTATATCTATGCAATTCATTTTCAACAATGTATCGAATTATAAATCGTTATCGCTTTGTATAGCTTTACAAGTTCTTTATCAAATCAATATTCAGATATCTGACTATAATATATCCCCACTAGGAAAAAAAGTGGTTTTGACCATATTTGACTACACGAGAGTAAACTTTCTATTAGTTGATTATACAGGGTGTCTCCACCAGTGCAGTAAGCAAAAAATATTACGCAGTAGTGTTAGTGATATGTAGTAATGTTTTTTATTTTGCGGATATTAGGCTGGCTGATGGTCCTTTTTTTTAGTCTAGAGTTTTTTTCAGCGGTTGGTCTTCTAGTAGAAACATTTAAAGTACCAAATACCGCAATGAAAGAATGTCTACAATTTTTCATTTTCATCTTTAATTCCATTAGAAAGAAACAAATTATAGCTTTATTGAAAGATGGAAAAACTGCAGTATGTATCAAACTCTGGGAATAAAATGACTTTAATATTTTCTACAACTCAAAATAACTGAATTGCAGGAAGTTGGTTTTCGAAATAATTCGATTCTGATCTGTCTTTCAAAAACACTTCGAGATAGCAAATTTACATTTTCACTATTCAATTCTTTGACGAGTATGTTACGTTAAAGCTTTTCGGTGTTTAAGGTTTAAATCTTATTTTGGACTGCACATAAAGCATAACTACTTTAGACAAATATTCTTCTTCTGGTTCCTTAAATTCACGTTTACAGGTCAAGATAAGCAGTTTTTCGCAAGTGATGACAAAAGCATCAATTCTGTTCTGGGTTCAGCACTCAGAGTTACCAACGAGATGAAACTTTGATTCAGACCACTTCTGTTTGTCTTACTGATAGTTATTCGTATTGTCTTTGGATGGTCTTCTTATAGCAATAATGCTCATCTTGTTTAATGCAGTATTTGATCATCCATTGTGAGGATCGTCTTCTAGCAGGCAAATTTAGATTTCCACACCATTTTATCACATCCTCGGCAACAGATAGAAAAGCTCGAAAAATACTTTTAATGAAGATGGCTTTAGAAGATACTCCAAACTGTACTTCAGACGTTAGCATTTCACTTCCCACTTATTCAGAACTAATGTCCAATATCTAAACAGAAATGTTGACCTTTTAATTTGATCAAAAATTTATTTATCTAAAGAAATCCCAACATGCTGGAATTTATTCCACGTGTTGTTTGTTTGTTATAACTCTAGATCTTAGTCAAACTTATTTTTGTCTTTTGCAAGCTAATTTCTTTGATAGAAGCAAACTTTATTCTGATTAGAATAATTAGAAGCACCAATAATATAGGGAGTTTATCAAAATAACAACTTTTATGCGCTGAAAGGTCACTAGGAAATTATCTTTTGTACACAAGCGGATTCAAACCCTTTTCTCAATTCACTGACGCTACCACGCTGTAAATACCCTCACTTTCTATCATTGCACTGATGAGTCTAAAATGTTTCTGTACAAGCTCGAGCCTACTTCGAATCCGTTGAAATTAGCTTCTGAAGGATTAATATTTTGTCTCTAAAAAGCGAAAGGTTGTTTTGATATCGTTCGTAGTAAATATGTGGAAGTATTTTAATACTTTAAACTTCTGTTGCCGCGGTCATTTATTCACTCCTACAAAGCTTATCATCAGACTACCAGTCTGAGTAACGGGCATGTTCCCAATAGCCACGAATCCCACATTTGTGAAAGGCGATTTTGTGAAATAAGCACGCAAGCAGAATTGTAGACTCAGTGATTATTTTAAAAGGCCTACAAGTTAAAAAATTGAGCAAAGCGCATCTTTACCCTGCAATCTTCGGAAACTTACTTGCCTTTAGATATTTTATATTATCAAACTTCCATATCTAACAGTATCATTTCTCAGATTCTATATGTACAAACCACACGCAGCTTTCTTTAAGGAATATTCACCTACCTTCAGCCTGCTATGTTGTTTAAATAATATCTGTCCTGCTATAGGCCTATAGCTGGTTTGCTTTAAGATACTCTTGGAAAAGAACACTACTTGTAAGGTTCATTCATACATTCATCATTAACAAAACTCAGTAAAATGGCCCAATCTCTTTACCAGATTGATAACATCCAAAGCCGACCCCTGCCTTCTAAGAATGTTCTGTCAGATTTAAATCAGTCAACTCAATGACAAATAGCACTATTCGACAACGAAGACTACCCAAATAAAAATGTAATTATTGAACGATTTCTGGTAACCACTCTCTTTAAAAAAAAGATGAATACTGATCGTTCTTGACCGGTTAATATGTTGGAACTTGTCTATGCGTGATAACATTGGTCGTTAGTGTCGGTAGATCAAGAACGCAATTCCTAAGAGTTTGGAAACATCTCTTGTAATATCTACACATATTAGGATTGCAGTTCTATTGACGAAAACTCTGAAGATATTAATTAATATTAACTCTGTGATCAATAAATTTTTAATCTAGATTTGTTGCATAGGGCATTATACTCTCTAATATCTAAGTTAAAAAGGAGGTGGGCAAATCACTTTTTCGTATATTTTATGGTTCGGACGTCAAAACTGAACTGATTGATTAGATTTCTGCTCAGCAGTTTGCTGATAAAGCCTTTATACTTCGTGTCAATAACTAACAGGCAAATTGTTAAAACAAAACACAGAAGCAAAAAGTAACATTTTACTTAGACTCTGCTCCACACTAACTACTCATTTAAAATGTTTTTTAAAACCAAGCTGGAAGTTGATAAGCAATCGGCTTTGGAGTTTTGGTAGAGCCTCCTTCTCATATCAAATATTCATACTTATAGTGTCTCTGACTTGACAATGGGTAAAGTATCGCAAGAAATCTACGTATTTATAATTAGCCCTTAAAACATTAATGACAGTCTGTCTTCCGCAGAACGGAAATTTTCAAATTGTAGACTATACAATAAGTACATTAGAAAAGAAGTAGATGCCAACTCAAACTAGTTTCAGATTGCTATAGTCAATTTACAAGTTAAGTTGGGTAAAAACAGTTTTTAAATTCTATTTAGATAACTCAGATAAGATAAAATACATTGGGCTAATCAAGATAGATTTGATAATCATTTTGGGAAAATTATACAAAATGGTGAAAAACGTTATGATTGACTAAAGTTAAAGTAGCCTGACCATTGTAGAGATTTATCATTAGATAACATCTTGAGCAGATTTGATTTGATAAACTAACTTTTGTTTTAATTATTCTGCAGTTTTTTGCAATTCACTTTTATTTTAAAGTAATGGCAGAGATTTAGTAATATTAGCATAGGAAAGTAATTATGCATTGCGATTTAATTGATTTTAAGCATGTAAAAAGTCTATTCATTTAAGGTACTCGCAGTAAACATAAAATTTTATTGCAAAAGGAAATTAAAGTGAAAATGAAAACTCTAAGGTGAAAATTACAAATAAATCTTGTTACTCATAATATTTCTAGTCAATAAAAAAACTTGACTTAAATAAATAGGGTGCAAATCCAAACAACAATAAATAAAATTAAAAGGTGACACGCGTAACAAATGAGGTATTTACCACCAAAAATGAGCTTAATTTCTATTCCGCCATCGTCCACGGGCCAGAAAATCACGAAGCGCCCTTAACACTGCTTGCAGCGCTAAGCCTACTATAACAATTCAAACATAATCACCCTCTCGCGGTGTCTCGTCTCTTTCTACTCTGTTGCGGTTAACCAAGAAGAGCAAAAGATGTAAAAGTAAGGGGGAGGAAAAGCGTTGTTTGGACGAAATATTAGATTAACAGTAATCCTAAGCTAATATTCTTTGATACGCGTTGAAAGTTGGATGTAGAGGGCCCTGTAGCTTAACCAACGCGCTGCTATAATGTAGCGGTAAATTGAGTAAGGGCTGCACCCCTGTTTGAGATATCACCCCCTTGAGCCCCATTTACCAGCCAGACTCTATTATTATTGTATAGAACAAATCAGAAGGTTAGCGTGGAGTGGCCTAATACCAATATAAATCATCGCGAAATAAAAATGTAACTAGGGATTAGTGAAAGCTTAGGGGGATTGTTGCTGTTAAGGGATGCTGATACTTTGTTCGAATGCTCTGCGGTTAAAAGCGCTACTTCACGTGGTTTATTATTTTCAGATTTAGAAACTGTAATTGATGAATACTTGTAATTTAGGCAATAACTCAGAATTCTCTCAATAGCTGACCTTATTTTCAAACTACTACACATTAAAAAAGAAATAGAATTAACTAAACATTTATTAAAGCTATTCCAAGTTCTTGACAACTATATTGATAAAGATAAACAAAACACAATCTACTATTATTATTATTAGAAATGCAATACATACGTTATCGGGAAAAATAAAAAATACCGAAATAAGCACTCGGGTCTGTGTAACAACGCAAGTCTGAAAATAATCAACCTTAAAAGCAAGTTGACCATATTTTCTTGTTATTTTTAGATCCTCTTTTATTTCAGTTTTCCAAACTTCCACTATAATCGCGTTTTTTCCTCCAATTGTCACAAACCGTTTAAAATCCAATTCATTTCAGATATCTAAAAATGAATTAATTTCGAAAATATTTACACCCGAAGTTACACTTTTCACTTGTAGCTGCGGTGTGATACACAATAAAATTGAGTCGTTTCTCGCATGTTTGTAATTAAACCCCATGTACAAAATATCCGAGTTAAAATTTTAATTTCATTTACATTTCAATGCCGTTTAATTTACATTTAATAAGTGAAGCATAATGTGATTTATTTTTAACATGTAAAGTAAGAAAGAAACGTTGCCTAAATAAATTTATTTCATACAATGACTTAATAAAGTCTGAAGTGAATAAATTTATTTTTATATTACTGATAGTATAGAAAGTGGCTAAGAAACGCTAGCTGTTTTGTGCTATTAATTTAATTTTATGCTGTAATTATTTATTTTTGAATTACATTTTTGGGTTTAACTGCAATTAAGATTAGTTAGTGATATTAACATTGGACTAATAAATTTTTTAAGATATGACTTGGAATTAGTCAAAGGGTTTCTTTTATCTTGAATAAAGTAATTCCCCGAATAAAGGTTAGTTAATCTGTGTTTCTAAAATAGATGTCAAGACGATCGCAAACGCACTCCAAATGAGTAAAAGTAAAGAAATCTGTTCGAACATATCCGTATTATCAAGTAACTATTAGTTGAAGGCCATCGAACTGCGACGCGTCGTTTTAAAAGAGCAAACTTGCAATAACATGGCATACTAAGTCTTGTATCGGGCATTATTGCTTTCGACAAATGTTATACAATTTATTTTTTGCAATGGAATACATAGTTGGCCATGACTTGCCTAAAAAGCTTGTTGTTCGAGTTTGACAAATCTCTATCGGTTGCTAAAACTTATCAAAAAAGTATTGTTGCCCAAAACAGTAAAGTTTGACAAAAAATAAGTGTGCCATGTTATTGTTAATTAAACTTCTATTAAAAATGTCTGTAAGGTTTTTGATTAACTTGGAGATTGTTTTTAGAAAAAAAAATTAATTTTGCTATTATTTTGAAAACAGAGGCTGTATTTTGTTTTTCCGAACGATAAATGTCGTTACCGATAAATTATCATACTTCTTAAGTAATATCCAAAGTGCATGTCAAATTCTTTATTTATATTTTTTGACATGCACGAAGGCTATTTGGTCCGACTATTTCCTGAAGAAAATCTGCAACAAAATACTTCCAAACAAAAAGTCATTTGACAGTTGTGTGACAATTGTTATCAGCAAGATTGTCGTTAATTTGCTTTACTGCAATTATTGCTTTAATAGGCCTATGATGGGTTAAAATTCAAAAATCTAAGCCTTTTTATTGGTTGGTATTTTCTGAGGAAGTAGTTATTTATCGGCAACTGCCAAAACCGTATTTTGTTTCTTTTCTCAACCAAAGTGATAACTGAACTGAATAATACTCATTTTGGCTAAAAATGTAAATAGAAAGTATTGTCAAATCACGGTCCATAAAAATTATTGCAATCGTTTATATTCAAATTCAGAAGATAATGCACTTCCTTTGGACACGTGCGCAAACTAAATGACAAAAAATATGTTAGGTTCGCTTTATTAGTTAGAATAATTCGTACGCCGATGCAATGAACTAGACAACCATAATACCATTTTTCAGTAGGTATCGATAAAATATGACGTCATATCGATATTTATCACTTGGGTGCCCATATCGGTTAGAAATAAAATCCTATCCCAGGTCATGATACATTTGAATTATGGATAAAAAAAGTAGACCATGGTCACGAAAACCGTTTTTTGCTATACCAATTTGATTCACCCTCCACAGCCACAATCTTTACATTACCATGCGTCAATATTCTTGTCAATTGGATTTTACCCATAGTAAAGCATGTTCGCGAAAGAAAGTGCAAAAATTTAATTGGAATTACGGAAACTATGAAAACATTTGTCACGACCTGTTATTTTTAAAATAATTTTGTATTTGTCGATTTAGCGTATTTTTATTCAAAACGATACAAATAAGTAAAGAAAAAGAAAAACTGATTGTAGTAAATACGGTTTATCATTGAGATAGTTAGTGAAATCTATGGATGTATCTGTGAATGGTGCCGAAAAAGTGATTAAAAAATATAATACTCTTGAAGACATGCCAAAACCTTGAAGAAAGAAGGATTCTGCTAATCCTAAGGTCGATAAGAAGATTGTAACCTTACTTAAAAAAAACTGCTCAATGTCTACAAGAGAAATTGCAAAAAGAGTACATGTGATGGTTTCAACTGTGCAAAAACCAAATAGAGCACAACATGAAAACATACCAAAAACAGAAAAGGCCAAAAGGAACAGAAATGCAATTAAAACGAGCTAAAACAAGAGCTAGAAAAGTGTACGAGTGCCTTTCTGAAAATCCTGAACGATGTATGTTGATCGATGATGAGACATACATGAAAATGGATGCACGTATATTACCTGGTCCACAGTTTTATACTATTGCTAAAGAAGCTGTCAAGGAATTAAATAAAACAATTTGTGTTGGCAAATTTGATGAAAAGGTTCTTGTGGCAAACAATTTGCTCTTGCCGGGAAAGATCTAAGCATTTTTTTCAATAGGTTCCATAAACGCTGCAACATATCGCAGTAAATGTCTTCAAAGAAAATTATTCCGGTTGTACAAGCAACATGAAACTTCACCGTTATTTTGGCCAGATTTGGCCAGCGCTCACTATGCTTAAACCTCCTAAATAGAAATAATGTCATTTTTGTTGAAGAAACCATGAGCTTCTCTAATTGTCCAGAAATACGGCCAATAAAAAATATTGAACTATTATTAAAAGACACGCAAGGAAAAGTTGCAGAAATCTTAGATCAATTTGAAACAATATGGAAAAAGCTTCAAATAATGTGACACAAACTGGTGTGCAAAAGTTAATCAAAGGTATCCGTGGAAAAATCAGATATATTTTCAGAAACTTGTAATTTAGGTTAAAATTGGCATTATTCTGTTCAACATTACATTGTATAATCTGTTCTGGTTTGGTTTTTCGTATAGATCTGTTTTCGTAAATGTAGTTTTAAAGTGTGCACTTTTTTTCTCGAACATTCTTTAATAATAATGCTCTCCATTCATCCATGTCTAACATTAAGAAATTCAGTGTCTATCGCATTGTAAGATTGAAGATAGAAGCATTTACCAAAGACATATATGTAGTAAGTCAAAAGACAGATGCTGTTAAGAGGCAAGAAACTAGGAAACGTGGTTGTCAAAAAATACTACTACTTAAAAGTCTTTAGAAACAGTGCTAGCAAGGGAAATGTTAAATGGCCTTTTGTATATTTGAAGCCATTTAAACTTGAAAAAGCTCCAAAAAATGAAAGGACTAAAAAAGAAGAAAAATATACATTGAAAAACTAAAAACAAGGGCAATAGGAAATAAACAGGCAAAGAGTAACACAAAAATATTTTGAGAAACATTTAAAATAGTTTAAAGTTTTTAAATACCTCAATGGATGAATAAAAAGCAATGGAAGTATACAGGAAAAAATAGATAACAGAATACAGTCACCAGAAAGAATGCAGCACCTTACTTACCAAAAAGATGATCAAAGTCTCTTGGGAAATTGCATATTTTCTAATCTTGAAATAACATTGTAAAAGGATGTTTAAAATGAAAGATTTGAAATTCAATTGAAACATCTTAATAGGTAACTAAAATTCGTTTTATGTACCCTATCATGGAGATTGCTGTGAATTGGATACATCGAATTCAATCTTAAAGCACAACAATATTTCTTGAAGTACATTTGGCTGGGTATTAAGTTTTTTCCAAATGGCTCAATCTTCAATTCAACTTTAAAACTGTCGTTTATTCTTTAGTTTTAGAATATTTTAGATTTGAGCTTGATCCATTCATCAGCAACTGAATAACAGACACTTACGTAGTGTGGTTTCATTTCTTGGCGTTCACAGTATAGTAGCAGAATTGTGGTACATACGTATTCTGGTGCAGTAAACTTAGTTCAATATCATCAAGAGTTTTGTTCATTGATTGTTTCACTAAGACTGCATGTCTGACACATCAGTACAGTTATGGTTCAAAATAGGCATCATTCTGTATGGTTATGTTTTATGCTATGTAAATTGATTGCTATGGACAGTGTGATCAACTTAAGGGTAGTAGTACTAGTAACCAGCTTGAGTTTTACCCTGGTTAATGGCAAATTGTTTCTTTTAAGCTGATCATGAGTGTCACATCCATCCAGTAATGTAAATTGAGAAACACGCTAGTAGGCAACCTAATTGTATTTTTCTACTACTAATTAATTAGTACTTCTAAATACATACAAGCTGAAGATCCAAGAAAATCAGGAATGAGTTCAGTGTACCATAGAAACATAAATACGAATTCCAGAAATAGAAAAACAAAAAACATTAATAGGCTAGAGATTAAAAGAGTCAGTAAAGTAAATAATTTGCTTTACGTTCCAGAGAATTATCAATAGTGCTTTGATCTCGATAACTGTAAAGGACTAAGACTACGAGTTCAAAGAGACACTTCTAGATGTAAGACTGCTGGCACGGCACTGTGCAATTGACGTTATCTTGAATTGAAGGGCCCAATGCAAAAACCGGTCGAGTATATTTTTAAGGTAAAATTAGATTATTGTTTTTTCTTGCTCTGTTACAATGTCGAATTCATTCTGTGCAAAAGCGAGTCTTTTACGTTCCTTTTTAAACTTGCTCTAGTTCTTACATTGGAACTCTCAATTGAAAAAGATTTGTTAAAGATCTCCATTCCCTGTTTGCACGTGGTGTTCCTTTTATGGTAGCTCTTGTTTAGATCACAGCCACAGCTACATAATAAATATTCAAACCAAATGTAATGTCTTCTACAAAGTAAAAGATCCAAAAAAACAAACTAATTTCTCAAGATTCTCATAAGACTAAAAGTAAATAGTAAAGAATGGTTGTCAGATGTTAAATTATTTCGAATTACTACATATCACTATTAGACCAGGCAAGTAAAAATATCTGTACACCCTTAACTCCCTTGTACAATCTGATCAAACTACTTGGAATGACAACGGGACAAATCCATCATCATGACTTTAAGGTACTTTAGATCATTCATTAATAAGTGAAGAGTAAAAATTTTTTTCACGAGAACAATACAGAAAAAATACGATAGAGCCCACCTTCGCATCAAATACTGTCTTACCTTTTATTTCAAAGACTCATTGTGTTTTCTTTTATGTCTTCCATTTTATTTTAGTTTCTGTTTCCTAAAGAAATGTTTGTCGCTTGAGGTCTAACTTGCCAGAATTCTACACGAAGTCCCTGATCTAGTTATGTATTCCTCTAAATACCCGAGTTTTCTGAGTGAAGAAGTTTTACACAGTCATCAACAGATATGAAATGCTTTTAGACGTAAGTATTAATACATATTAGAACGTTTTGAGTATCAGCAACTAGAAAAGTAACTAATACTCTAAATTTTGACTTCAGAATTCTTCAAGTGCACCAAAGACAAATTGAATCCCATTTTATCGTATATGACATAAGTGCCGTAAACTTACTCGTATCATTTCGGTCTATCATTATTCACTGACAATAAAACTGCAAAACCCGCTTTTGTAGTAACATAATTTTTGCTAAATGCTTTTCTAAATCAGAGTTTTATCTTACTAAAAACCATTTTAGTGTATTTTTTCTCATTTAGATTTTTCAGTTGAATCTTAAAACCATAACTTCTTGATCTATTTATACAAGGTGTAAATAAAATAGTGAAAGAAAAGCAGAAGTTGTTAATCTGTAGATCATCTATAAACGATACGGTTGGTTTTTAATCTTCTAAAATTATTCATCGGCAAATAAACGATAATTAGAAAAAAATAGCTCTGGCAACATTGCAACATATTCGATTTTTATGGCACGTAACTTACAAACCATAAAATTGTCAACCAAAGAGGATTACAGGTAGGTGCACAAAGAAAGAGTCGCTTTAAGCTTAATTACTCAGATGATCCTGCTTTAACTACTTTCCAATTCCATGTAAACAGTAATTGAGTAGGTAAATGGAAGAATTGTTATACTGTTATTCTGAATGTTATACAGTATTTCTAAAAATAAATTTAGAGGTATCTTGAAACTGATAATGAATAAGTAGGTAAATACTGGAAAAAATGACAGTGAAGTGCTGTTGCCAGATTGTAGATTATAATAGACAACGAAAACTTTTATCGTTTGTTTAATATCCTTTGCTCAAGAATAAAAAGAGATTGGAAACTCTAAATATGGATTATGGTATCATTATGTGTAAGGAATCACGGCCGTGACCGTTTTTTTTTATTTATACCCTGTATAATTCGTTGGTTTGAATGATAGCTTCATTTTGTATTTAGTGTTCAGTTTGGGATATTCAATTGAATCATTGATGTTAATTGTGAATGATTATAAAGTTCCACTTGTTACAAATTTTTTTGTGAAATAACACAATGTTACATGACTCTCGCGTTTTTAGAAAGAACAACTCAAGCTGTGTAAAATAATAATTAAAAATTTAAAATTCAAGGTGTTTCGTTAATGAATAAATTTTGCTACTTAATAAACACATTACTTGTCTCAGCTAATTTTAATTTTCATTTATTAGCAATTTTACCTAGTTTATCTAAATAAATTTGTTTTTAACGCTATTTTTCAAGTGATTCTCCCTATCGCATCGAATGCCATATGCTGTTAAAACAGTAAATAAATTTATGCGTAATTATAATGTAATTCGATTAATTTAAAACAGCTCTAGGAAGCGGTAAATCATAGATTAATTATATTTTGTTTCGAAGAGCTTCACAGTACGGTGTAAAGAAATTCAATTATAGACACCTTGGAATATACTACTTCGGGTCATTAATAATTCAAAAGTATAATAAAAAAATCGAGAAACTGTTTTCGAACTCCATAAATATTTAAATAAATTTGCATATTTTTTAATTTTAGGTCACGATATCCGATATCAATTTATAGGTTACTTCATTTATATAATTAGCATTCAAGGCATGCGCAGCGCGATTATACGTGTTTATGTTAAGAAGCTGCTGCATAACCACTTTTCGATAATATTTAATTGACTAATAAATGATGCACTTCTTGGCTTTTATGTTTGCATTAAGAATTTAATCAGCTATTGCATTTAGGTGTTACTTTTTATCTGTAACTCTTACTGATACACTTACACGGAGGAAATGTTTATCTTTTTCAAAATGTTATCAGACATGCTCTCCTGAAAAAATCGTTTATGCACTTGTTATTCCCTTTTACTTCTTAGTAAGAATAAAGCAAAAAGGTTTGTGGCTAGTTTTTCTATTTTTCTTTTTTTTTCTACTGCATCAATCTTTTTCCCAAAAGAGAACAATACCAAGTACGTATATCGGCTATTATTATCTATCCTTGATCCATAATACTGAGATTATTGTTATTATTATTATATAATATACTTATAAAAAATATTTCTTAAAAATCCTCAATAATTATACAATGTTATTCCACATCAAAGAACTCGAAAGAAGGCTGTGTTCCTTGAGCAAATTTGAGAGTTTGCCAAAACGAGACAAATACCGAGATCTTTTTGGGAAATTATAATTCGTGATCATAAAATCCATTTCTGTTCATTCTAGACATTTGTAACCAAATAGTCATCTTCTACCTATTTATTGCTTACCTCTAGACATTTTCTTTTCGAACCCTTTTGTCTTCTAGCATTGTAATCCTTTTTGGCATACCTTTAATTTTTTCTTAAGGCCGTTTTACATCTATCTAAATTTGAAAATAAATTTAGAAGATAATTTAGTACTAAATTTTTCACTAAATTCCGGATAGTGTCATACAGCAAAATCTACAACTAAATTTCAAACTTAAATTTAGCTAGAAATTTATTTAGTAGCACGTTCTACATTGTTGTAAATTTTGCATAAATTTTAGTATAAAACAGACATGCGCAAAGCAGGTAATCAGTATTCCGCTCAAGTCCCAGAATACTGACGCCATAACCTTACCAGCTGAGGAAACCGGCTTCTTCGGAGCTGGACAACCAGCTTCTGTTCACTGTCTCGACTGCGGTTTTGTCTCCGGTATATGGCGATGGAGGCTTAAGTTCGGTTTAGACTGTCAAATTTTGGGGGGGGGTTCTATAGTTTTCCTGAAAGCCCAGGTTGAGAAAAGTAAAAAGAGACCAGTTATTACTTTTCAAAAAAAAATTCCAATGGAAAATTTCCATAATCTATATGCGGCGTGTAGATCATGCCGAGGACTTCTCAAATCATCCTCGTACCAGACTCCGCACATTTTGTGCATCGATTTAGCTTCAGAAATAGAACATGTTCTAAATTTTTTTTTTCTAAATTTAGTTGTAAATTTTGCTGTATGACACTATTCGGAATTTAGTGAAAAATTTAATACTAAATTATGTTCTAAATTTATTTCCAGGTTTTGATAGATGTAAAACGGCCTTTAGTCAAATACTTTTCATGTAAAACTTTGAGTTATCTTATAAAAAGATTTTTAATTTTCTAAATAAGAAAAAAGCAAAATATTTGTTCCTCTATTGCTGAAGTAGCCAAAAACTTATGTTTAGTAAAAATATTGCATTGATATAAATAAGTGATGATCTAAACTTTGACAGTCAGAGCAAGGTAGCAAACTATAGGATTTTGGTTGGCTTCTTGAATCAAGATGCAACCGTACTGCTAATTTTTCTCTTTATAATAAGAATTTGTAATAATATTTGATCTTTTATACCTATATAAATCTAAACTATCCACCATCTAGTTTCTTGTTTATTTAGTATTCTACAAACTGCAGGTAATGATGAGATAAATGGGGTAAGATCTTTTATCTACTAACAAATTTTTTATTCAATAATAACAGAGATTTAAAGATAGTAAACAAAACGTTTCTTTGGAAAAGATAAAAATTTTTGAAATCTATGTTAGTTTAGAAAAGATACTGTTATTCTATTTTTTGGAATATGCCCAATTTGATAGTTTGGTAGTTTGAAACTGTTTTAATGTTGTCATTAGTAAAAATAGTTTTGAAGTTTTTTATGTACTAGAGGTAAAAAGACAAAAGTGTTTTCTGATTTGTAAAAACTCGGCACAACGCAACACAACTTTTAGACTCGAAGAATTCATGTTTCCAAAACTTTTTAAGATGTAAACCAACAAATATTTCTTCAAACAACGCTATTTTTTGTTTACGAAAATTCCGGACAAGATCAATTTTAGCCAAACTTGCGTAATGTAACTAAGAATAAAAAACTTGAAAACCCAAAACCAAAGAAACCTTTATCAAACACTATAGAAAACTGAAAATATGTAAAAGACGATTACATACCTTTACCATAACAATTAAGTAATAACTGAATAATTTCTTCAAAGGTTTTATAGTAAATGGTTTAATGCATTAGCTTGCTTCTACGGAATTACCTATTACTTGTCCAAAACATTTAAAAAGTACATAAGTACTCTAACTTACTTTTTATGAGGCTATTAACATCTTAATAAGCATCTTGATTTTAGGTAGATCAGACAAAACAAAAAACGTTCTATCCGTATCCCTACATCCCAATAGTGCTGCTGTATTTCTTAAATCCATGAATATACTTGTACTACGATCCCAGATGTTTGATTTACCTTCAGAACGAGGTTTGCTTTTTGGGCCTAGGGGATGAGAGAGTGAAAAACTAAGAATTCAGCTTCTTCATCGAATGCAGGAAATTTTATATTTCTACCTGTAACATAACACATCGGCTGAAAAGTCCCAGGCCTAACAAAGAAAACACGGTTTTTTTTGTTCAAAATTAGCTTTATTCATCAACGGAATTTCTATCAAGAACAACGCAATCATTCCAGCGCCGTTCTAACATTTCAATACCACTTTTGTAGAACGATTTATCTTTTGCCTCAAAATAGGACTCAGTTTCAGCGATAACCTCTTCATTCGAGCGAAATTTCTTACCGGCAAGCATTTTTTTTAGGTCTGCGAACAGCCAGTAGTCGCTGGGAGCCAAATCTGGCGAATACGGTGGATGTGGGAGCAATTCGAAGTTCAATTCATGTAGTTTTGCCATTGTTTTGATTGACTTGTGATACGGTGCGTTGTCTTGATGAAACAAAATTTTTTTCTTTGCCATATGCGGTCGTGTCTTTGCAATTTCGGCCTTCAAACGCTCCAATAACGCTATATAATATTTCCTTCTCAAGATAGTCGATGAATATTACACCACGCACATCCCAAAATACCGAGGCCATAACCTTTCCAGCCGATTGTTGTGCTTTCGGTCGCTTTGGACGAGGTTCACCAGTTGCTGTCCACTCAGATGACGATCGTTTTGATTCCGAAGTGAAGTGATGGGTCCATGTTTCATCCATTGTCACATATCGACGCAAAAATTCCGGTTTGTTGCGTTTAAACATGGCCAAACACTGCTCAGAAACATTAACACGTTCTTGTTTTTGGTGAACAGTGAGCAAACGCGGCACCCACTTTGAGCAGAGCTTTCTCATAGTCAAATGCTCATGCAATATAAAGCCAACACGTTCTTTTGATATCTTTACAATATCAGCTAACTCACGCAACTTCACTTTTCGATCATTCAAAACGATTTTGTGGATTTTTTTGATGTTTTCTGGTGTTACCGCCTTATTTGAACGTCCACTGCGTTCTGCATCATCGATGTCTCTACGACCACGTTTGAAGTCAGCAAACCAACGCTTTATTGTTGTTTCTGATGGAGCGGAGTCCCCATAAGCCATTGCTTCGCTTGAACGGTATTTTTTCCCATCAAGAAGCAGTGTAAAATTAAAACACGAAATTGTTTTTGATCCATTGTTTTGAAAATAACAAAAGTAGCGTCACTCTTAGCACAATAACTCACAAAATAATGAATAGAATATCATGAAATTTTAACAGCTGTCTTTTGAAGGTTAGTACTAACTGAAAAAGCGGTGAATGCAATAAAACTAGCGCCATCTATTTGTTAGGCCTGGGACTTTTCAGCCCATGTGTTATGTAGTAAAAATGCCAAGTCCCAAAGAAATATTAAGTTAAAGTTAAAACTATAAAAATGCAAGGATTCTTACAAACACCATGGTATTAGATTAGATCAATAAATCTTTGATCTGATCTATATTGACTTGACATATCATAAAGGTATCTTTCATCTCCTAAGCATGTTAACCTACCAACAGGTGTTCAAGATTAGATTAAAGTCACCCAAAATCGTTTAGGCGACTTTGTTTTGGTATTGTGAGTGTTTCAGTATTCCTTTGATAAAAAGCACACTTCTTGATACAAGCATAACAGACCATCATTGTGGCTTTATTAGCAAAACGACTGGTTCTGAGCAAACATCGCGTGACAAATAGAAGAGTCTGTTTCTATGACCCTCGTCCTCAAATATTAACAAATAATGCATTCTCGATAAAACCATGTCATTACTTTTTAACTGTAGCAGTTCCTTAGTAGTGAAGAGTAAAAATCGATCATAAATCTAAATCTTCCAGAATATTCACCACTTTATGTAAACGTAAAGATATTATTCTAAAGTACATTTGGTTCTAGTAGCAGGTTCTGCACGTTCCTTTAATATGCCATTAAAATTTGCATTTGCATTTATCACCCATTATAAAGTGCAATTATGTGATCGTCTTGAAATTTAGTATTAAGTGGTAGGTAGTTTGTGCAAAGGGATACTTTGAATGAGAATATTACACTTCTGAATGTAATTTTGTAGAAAATGGGACAACTAAAATTACCATAATGCAGTTAAATAATTATTCAAGTTTTATTTTAAACGCTTTTTGTATACCGATCTATTACGTGTGAAGAGAACATTTTTATAGCGAATGGAATTTCTTTTCAATACATTGTGAATACGTTCCTGCAAAAATCATTTAAGTACAACGTCGTATAATAGAGATGTTATGGTAATAACACACTCGCAGTTCCCTCTCTTGTTATTAAGCAGCTGAGATTCACTAAATTGATATAAACTAACCGTGTAGTTTGGTTAATAACAGTTTTTAACTTTTTATGTATTTTGCTCAACATGGGTAATTTTAGCATGATCATTGGGTATTCTAAAAATCCGTAAAATTAAAATCTGCCTTGATGAAAAAATTATGATGCGGCTAATAACTAATCGCTATATTACTGTATTTAAATAATTTAATTATACTAAATGGAAAGGTTGTGGTGGTTAACTCGTTTTATTTTTACAAGTAGTAAATATGAATATTTGAATAGCAATTAGCTGTACTGCCAGCTTAAACATTTTGAAGAATGTTAACTGATTTTTATGTTCATTTGCATGCGTGGTATGCATTCTTCCTTCTCCATTATATTATTATTAATGGCATCTCTCAGAAAATTATTGTAATTGAAACACAGAATTATAACCCCTAATGTCTCTTGCTGCACGAATACATTATTATAATGTATTTATTTAAAATTAAAGCATATATTAATAAATTAAAAATTGAGAATTAAAAAAGGGTATTTAAGAGATAACTTTTAATTGGGTATCAATAAAATCGAACTAAATAACAAAATTTTGAAACGTATCATTTGGCATTTTGCGTTATAATGTTCAGAGTTTTAAATTTGCTGTCTTGTGTTGTGTAGTATTGATTTGTTAACAGTAAATAATAATTGACTTAATATTTGAGAATTCTTTTCAAAAAGCAATTTTAAAGTTTAATACAGATTTGATTCTACTGTTGACGTTGGTTTTCATTCCAAGATGTCTTCATTGTATCATTTTTTAATCCTCTCTTTTGTAAAAGAAAAAGAATAAGAATTTTTATTTAAAATGGTATAACTACTGTTCGCAAAAAAATTAACTGCCACTTCACGAAGTATGGGTGTAAGTAAATATTACTAAATACTAGCTCTAATTATATTTTAAAGTCTAAGTGAAGATGTAATTATCTTCAATACTGTCAGTTTCTGTATTTATAAAATTTTTTTTATTGTTTTTACAGTCGTATTGCACATGGAAATCTGGCATTGAAAGAAAATAAAAAGTCATTAAGAATGAAAAGTTGTTCAATTTTTCTCATTGTAAATAATCAAATATATCGTATATAAACACTAAATTTTAACATATTTTTGGAGAAGTAAAAATAAAATAAATTTACTTCTAACTGGCTTAATTAAATGAGACTCTATAAAATAGTTAAAACATACTTGTAAACGCAGTTTTCATTTTCAATGGAATAGCCTTGACAGAGAAGATCGAATTCGACATAAAAGTAAAATTCTTTATTCTTGGTGTATTTAGTTTCTTGGGTTTTCTCAAACATGACTCAATTTTGCGAAATGTCCAAGGACTACAGCAATATATATTGATTACTATAGGGTTGGACCACCTTTTGAAAAACTGAACACAAACTCTTTATTTTACAACATACAATTTTTGAAAAATAATAAGAACGTAATTAAACTCTTGTACTACAAACTAAAACTAATATTTGAGATATATGAGTACATAGTAAGATGCAAAAACAAAAATATATTATTGTAACAGTGGTCCAACTATCCTCCGCATTAGAAGAGAGTCAGACCACCTTCAGTAGGAGAGACGAACCAATGTTACTTCTTTTTCTTCGTGATCGCAGTTCATGCAGCCATTCTTTGCACAAAATACACTGAACCTAGTCGTCTTTTTTCTTCGTTTTTCGAAAATCTTCGCGGCATTCAACACACTCATTCTCATAATCGCTAAGTCGTTCTTCTTGTTCTTCAGAATTATTCAGAACCACTTCTTCAGATTCTGACAAAGAGGAGGCCTTCGCCTGCTTTTTGGACGGCTGTCTTCTTTTATTGTTCTGCCTCTTAGTTCTTGGTTGCTTGGTGATGCATTGGTCTGAAGACAGAACACCAGCTATTTGTCAGTGAGCTCTCTTCGCCGCGAGAGTAATAACAGGCACTCGTAAAACCAAATCTAGCGCTTTTCTTGGGCTAATGTCAGGCACCGAACTAGATTTTTCTGGTGTCCTATTTTGTGCAATCTGAACTCCAGATGGGCCCAGTTGCGATGAATCTGCCTGTTGCTCAAGTGGTTGTTGTTCAGGGTCTGATTCAATGAGTTTGGTTGGATTTTGCACTTGGATTAAATGGCATTATTCCGGTCGCTTTAAAGCCCGACACCACTTAATGAAGGGTTGCAGATCTGCGCCATGCATCACCCAACAGCCTCCAAAATGTAACCTATTCAACTTTCGATTTGCCTGATTTTTTATGAAGTACTTGCATGCATCATAATAGTGCCGTTTGAGAGATTTAAAGAAGTGCGTCGCATGCGAAGGCAAACAGAAAAGTATTCTTCTGGGAATTGAAGGGTCTCGATATTTGTAGTATGAGATGAATATCCACCTAGTATTAATACCAATTCCGCCGGTTTTGCACCTAGTATTGAATCTAGACCCAGTCTATTACATTTCTCGATGTTGTTGCTTTTCATTCTACGTTTCAGTGTGGTTTTGGGTATATTGAAACTTCTAGCCTCTTCATTTACACCCATGATGCCTGATTTAACTACCTTTATCGCTGACTGCAAATCATTTGACGTCCAGAGACCTCTTAGTTTTGCATTTACCTTGCGAATGTAAGTGTTCGGCATTTTCTGAAACGTTAAAACATAGGTCCATCTCTCCATCATATAACTGGTCCGTCTATCCTCTCATAAAAGAATAGACGGACCACCACATTGCGTCCAAACAACGTATTCGAATGGCAGCAATTGAGGTTAGGGCAACATTCAATCAGCCGCATTACATATAAATTTTACATTTAAACTTACCACACTTTCAGTAAACTGCAGCACAAATCACCTTACACAAATTCTTCGCACGCCCTAAACCGATAATATGCAGTAATTTATTTTAAAAAAATTTACACGCGGAAACTACGGTAACCCTGACATAAACACGCGCTAAAAAGCAGCTTCGTTTCACCAAAAATCTGCATTGTGGCCATATTATGAAAGTTATTGCTAGTGGTTCGTCTCTCCTACTGGTCCAACTCTTCTGATTCTACCCTAAGATTGAGTCTTAGGTTGTAAAAACGCAGAAGTAGATTTGAGCATTAAAACCTTCTCATAACAAATAGTAGTTTCGAATATGGGTACCTTATAATATTACTTTGCAAATTGAAAAA
>VTPC01090529.1:227478-273518 GCA_011009095.1 Ignelater luminosus | reverse complement strand
AATAAACAATAATAAAACTTTTTGTTAACTGACGGATTTAGACCAAAGCGTTCAGTTTTTTAAAGAATACTTATAGTCAGTCTCGTGACATCTTATGAGCTTCCGGTTGGGAAGATTAGATCCATAACTTCTCTGCCAGACGAGTTGGTCCCAAATAACATCAAATAACTAATTGTTAGTCAAAATCATAATTATAGAGAGGGATCAGTTCGCCGAAAAACCCACTAAAATGAGAGATCCGACTTGGCCATTCAATAAGTAAAGGTAAATCGATGGAATCTTGTGAAGTTGCTTTCGATGTATTGAAGTGATATTAGGTTAAGATACACGATAAATGAGGAAGTTATCACTTTGAACTGAACCAGCCTTTCTGAAATGTGTAGTATCCTTGCGTTCCAATTTTCACCTATTTTTCACCTACATTTACTAACTTCTCCAATCAGCAATAAACCAAAGGATATATGAATTCAGCAAAAACTGACTATTAGAATTTGCTATTTCTCATGCTCAAAGTGATTGGGTTCTAGCTATAGTTAATTCCAAATCATATTGAAATCACCTGACTAGACTACATTATTTTGATCGGAAATCTTGGAGCGTGTTTAGGTTGATTTGTATTTTTGGCTTATGCAGAAACGTAGATGAGGCCACATGTACTCCAGATTCAGTTCACACAATCATTTAAGAGGTAAGAGGCAGGGAAAATCCATTGTGGGGAATTGGAAAATATTGGGGAAGATCGAGAAAAGCTGGATAATTATAATAAAAAAAGTCAATGAAAATCACTGTGCAAAAAATTTGGTTTGCGGTTCACTCTTTCCTCTTTTGCTTATGAACTTGGTCAAGGATAAGAGTAGTTTCTAATCTTAACAGTTTGTGATGATTGGTGCTTAAAACAACGTGCCTTGGTGAGATTGTAGCTTTGTAATCAAACGCAGAAAAAACTTTTGATATCAAACTAATAAAATCTGCATCAACTTAATAAACAAAACATTACTTATGAAAAAGTACGGAAAGTGTCTACAACTGCAAGCCGGAGCCAACATTTCCAACTTATTAGATTTCCAAGCTAATGTTTCAAGATAATATGTGACTCTTATTTTCATAACCTGTCCAGAATTAACATTTTTTTGATCCCTCTATAGATTTTTATAGAATTTATTTGTTTCCTTCTGAGTTATTGTTTCTAATTCCTACTCTTTTGTTTCAGTTAGGTTCATAGATGGTCAATTATTTACGTTTAACATTCCTCTAAGTAAAGACGCAATTCGATTAAATCGTTTTGGTTACCAAATAAAATCTAGAAAAGTTACTTCTTATTGTATTTACAGTTGGATAAAAAATCTTGTTCAAATAACTTTCCTTATGTAATATTTTACCGGATTTTTAAAAAACAAGAACGCGCTAGCTCGCTTTTATGCCCTTATTCATTTGTTTTCATATCTATTTATTCGTTTGTTTGACTTTTTCTCTTGTTTGTTCAACCATTTGTTTTTGTAACAGCGCTTGATCTCAAATATTATTATTAATTCTAGTCATTTTATTTTCATTACATTTTATTTTTATTTCTGTTATTCTTTGCTAAAAAACCAAAATTTTTAAATGAAATAAAAGTGTATATCAGACTTTTGGTCGTTTCATGTTACTTACTTCATTGGTTATACAAATTGCCATAAATTCTAAAAAAATTGAAATAACCACAATTTCTTCCAATACTACTAAATAAATAAATATCACGTTCCCTCTACAAATGTTAAATTTTGAACTGAAAAAGCTTTGTCTTTTCTTTCTAAAACATTTATTATTTAAGAAGCTTTAGCTTTGTCGTTCTGATGTCCAACTTACGCAAGAAGATAGGAAAGAAGAATTCATTTCACATCGAAGCTTCATCACATGTTACAAGCTTAAATCTCCAATACACTCCAATTGCCGTTGGTTGGCCATTCCACTCAAGAAAGATGACGAATTTACTGTCCATAAAACACTAAGCCTAATCCTTCTATTGTTTGCCTTTTGTGGTGTTTTCCACGTTCCGTTTTCAATTTTTATTCCAGGGACTGATTACCTAACATGTAGAAGGAGAATCGCCTCGGCGACGTTGAATTGAAATGGTAAAAATCCTAAAATTCAGGCAATTCGTATGCCGTACGTGGAAACGAAAAAAATTAAACCCGAAAGGGTCTCCGTAGACGTAATAATAAAACTTCTGTTTTATGTTTCTGCAAAATAATTTAATTTTGAATGAGTAATATTACTCGTAGATCGTTGCTGTGCAGGCGGCTTTATAAAATTAGCAAAATGTCGACGTAAATACGTATAAATGAACAATATGCATACGATATGCAGCGCACAGTGTTTTCTGCTGCACTGTACTCGTTTGAGCTGGTTTGCAATTGATATCATGTTTCATTGTGACACATGCACACATACGTTCACATTGAACAGAACAAACGAATCTTCTATGAAAACGAGCCTTTAATGAAAACGTTTGGAAATTAGAAAAAGTTTCGTGTTTACTGAAAAAGTGTATATCGACTCGGTACCCTGTCAGTTAAACGGAAAATTATTCAAACACTGCATATTTTATTGTATTTACTGTACACTCTATCCACTGTGTAAATAGGGAATATTAACGAACTACTGTTATTTTCAACATAATGACGAAAATAAACAAAGAGAAAACTCGAACAGTTAATTAAGCGATGAAACTCCCAACGACAAGACGAATAAATGCTGGATTCTTTTAATGCTGGGAACGGAAATACGACAAAAATTACTAAAACAAATTGCGTGAACGTGCTTTTCTCAAAACGCAAATAAATTCAAAAGCACAAAGACAAAGAAACGTATTAATTAAACACGGAGGTGCGATACCAGTAAAATTAAAAAATTTATTCCCTCAAGGCGTTTTTAAGTCACCGGGTTATAATGCCTACAAGAATTTTTTTAACAACACAAAAAGTATAATTTCTTGATTATAACGTGGATACGGCAAAAGATAGGAAGCAAAGCCCGTATAATGTTCTGGATAATTATTTAACATTTTTGATAACAAAGAACGATATTTACATTGCATTCTTTCCAGTTTTTTGGAAGAAAATGTATGAGAGACACAAAGAATTTTTTTATTAGCCTTCATTGTTTATTCCGTTTTGTTTTATTCTTCAAATAGTAGAACTTACAATTAGTACATTAACGGTGATTAAGGCGAAATTAAGAAAAAAAAAATTTAAGGTATGGGGTGCACAGATGTAGACCAGATTATAGGATCCATATCGCTTCTCCATGGAATTGCAAAACGCTTGTGAATCTTACAAATGCAAAAAGAAACTTCAAATCTTTGAACTCTTGAAACTGAAATCAACCTACTCACTGCAAAAAACATTCTATCTGGACAATGTTTGTAGTTTAGACATTGCTTTATACAGTGAATGTGGAAAGTTCTCTATTTCCGAATTAAATAGATGCCTCCTTAGTGGACATTGTCCTACACACTTTAAAGTTCAAAAAAAAGATATTTCTAAAATTCAGCAACTGCCTCAATGATTGTACTCAAATTGTTTAGTTTAAATAGACTTGATGTAGCTACTGTATTTTAAGAAAAACGCAGTGACATTTCTACATTGGATTTTAAACATAAACTTTAATTTGTCTAATTTATTATTTTTATGCAGTCCTTCCATAATAAAGAATCACTAGCCGCTACTGTTGCAATTCTAATTCAAACTTTAATAACGAAAGGCTTTCCACCATCGCGTTCCGGAGTAAATACGTTCTCTAAATATAACAACTAGTAACCATTCTCCAAATACATTACAGAAAGATTGCTTGGGGTTTCTTGCTTCAATTCTTTAGTTTAGTTTTAAATAAAAAGATTACATCGTTAAGTAATTTTGTGCCGATAGTACTAAAAATATTAAAAGGACCTGTTTAGTATTTTTGTCTTAACAAATGGTACTTTTTTTGACCAAAATGAAACATGAAGGTAAGTTTTTAATACAATAAGAAACATTTAAAATGATCAGCAATTCTAAAAACGTTACAAAGTTACGGAAGTCGTAAAAACACAAATAAAACGTTGGAAATGCATTAGGAGTTTCCGTGTTGTGATTAAAACAAAGACTACAAAAAATACAGTACGAATTTAGCCCAAAGAATTATAAATATAAGCACGTAATAATTTTTTGTTTCTTTTTTTATATAAATAGAAATCAGATTTCACGCACTAAAAGTCGTTCACTTCTAAAAATACCCTTCTTATCGATAAAAATAGAATCTTTCTAACAAATTTGGAGAACAAAGCGTTCCCTTTCTGATTGTAGATACCGTTCAGACCAAAGTGATACGTTCTTGACATGAGAGGGTGAAAATCACATTAAACAAAGTTTTCTTATTTCTCTTCCCGATCTATGGGGTTGTCCGAACTGTTTTATTCAAGAGGTGCGGCCGAGCAATAAATTCTAACATCGCATCTTCTATTTGAATGTGCCGTATATCATACACGTGATGATAAAGAAGTTTCCAAACAAACAGCATTAATGTAGACGCGAAATGTCACCCAGAGGAATTCAACAACGAACGCGCATTTCGAATATTACTCTCTACACATTTTCTCTGACCCAAAACTAATATCGGAATTATATAAGCAAAATGCTCAGGGAAATAGTTGATCAAGTTAGGTTCGAAGAACGGAGAGGGTCAATCTCGTTAATACATCACATAAGGGCAAAAGAAAGTTTAGGCCGCTTTGCTCTAATTTCTCTGCTTCGGTCACGGCTCTTCCTTATATGAGTGAAGGACGGTGCAGAGAACTTTGTACTGGTTTTGTACTATAAAATTAGCTTTACTTGCGCTGATTAATTTGCCATGGTCTATGAAAGCGAATGCCGTGAAGCCAGATCAAAGACCGAGTTAGCTTTCAACCGACGCGAGCCTTGATAAAGAGTATTGTAAACCGCCGTTTTAATTTTTTTTCTGAAGAAAAAGTTCCTTGTTCGACTCGAAATGCATCAAAAATTTTATAATAATAGTAATGATAATAATCATAATTATTATTATAATCTGTAAAACAAGAATAAAACATTTGATGCATTTCAAGTGGAACCCTCTGTACAGAAAGCCCAATTACACAGAAAGCAAATTTAGCAATGATATTAATACATATAATAATGCAAATAAAATAACACCTTTTTGTTTATTTAATACATTATTCTTCTACTTTTTTTATTTAATTTCAGATTAATAGAGAAAATAATCTTGAAATATTAAGATATCAAAAAAGCTGATCAACTATTATTTTCTGTTTTAGTCGATGATATAGTAGTATCATTATAAATTGTTGCTGAAATAGCGAAGTAGCAATATATCGAGTCACATTGAGAATTCTTATGTAAATTCAAGATATCTAGACGATTTTTTGTTGAATATTATAATAGCTAACCGTTTCAAATGCTAACATGCATGATGTCAAAAAGTAAAAATATCAGTTCTATGTAGCCTGAGGGAATAACATAAAAACTAGGTTTTAGCTAGGAGAATATTAATTTGTCTATTATTTCATTAAAAATAAAAATTGTAACAAGCGATTAGTATTAGTAAGTTTTACTGTTTTGCTGTGCAATTTCAATATTATGGAGCTTTCTCAATTTATTGTGTTTCAAACATCATCAGTTAATTGTATAACTTTTATATACATAGGGTGTCACATTCTCGGTGTAAATGCAAGGTTGACAGTAAAAAGTAATTCATTACGTACAGATAGATCATGACTGACACCGTAAATGCAAACTGAGGGAGTGTTTTGTATGAAAAAAGCCGACCGACTTTGGGTTTATCGATCGCCTTGTATAAAAAGACTGACGCTTTAAGACTCCTAAATTTCCTTGTTTTTCGATGGCCCTCTACAATATAGAAGTAAAATTGTAATAGGCACTTTCGAAAACTATATGCTAGAGAAAAATGAAATTTGCTCTCCACGTCAAGAGGGACTAACTGTTATTAGTAACGACTCATCCATAAGGACTGCAGGGTTGCAGCATTTCTAGACATTTAAAAACAAAACTGTTCCGTTCAGTGAGCTATAAAAGCAGTCTTTCTTTCAAAATATCTGAGACAGCTCCAGCCTTATAGTATCTAGGTCATAAATACGGAACGGAAAACCCTGCTGTTTAACTTTTTCTATGGTATCAGAATGGTGAGAAATCAAAAACAGCTGGTTAATCCTTCAGTGGGTAAAACATGCTAACATAAATGTCTCTTGATTCAAAATCATGAGATACAAACACAGAATAGGAGAAGGCATCGGGGCAATGATTCAAGACTTTTTAACTATTGCTACCGTCATGGCTTAGTGACAAAACAAGCACTTGATACAATTATTCAAAAAACGTTTGTACGCTTTTTCACTTGAACCTAATAAGAAATCAAATTAACCAGGACAGTTAACATATTCAGGATATATTCGATCATAATCAGCAAATCACTTGCTGGAGACATGGCATTATTTGGTGAAAATACAAATATGACTTGAAATACACCCAAAACTACACACAAGAGTAATTGACAAAAGGCAAAAAACTGACAGACGTGCAGAAAGCAATAAAAGAAAGTTGAAAAACCGAACAAAAGATAAATCACCAACTAAACGAGTATTTCTCAGTATGTGGAGTTTTGACATAACAAAATTCTTTCAAAGTATCAAACCGGCTGCACAAAAATTGTATAGGTTAGATATTCTTATACTTCTAGCTTTGGCTCACTACTTTTCTATTTTTTCATTTCGGTTTTGAATTCTGATAAAAAGAAAATTCTTTGTAATGGAAGTCATAGTTAATGATCAAATTTCCATTTTTCCAGGCAAATCGAATAAATGCCAAAACCAAATGAGATGCACCACTTGATATAGTCCAAATCTTCTTTCAATATTAATAGGTACTCATTGTCTCTGGATGCTTTCTCACCAACTTGGAAGTCAAAATCTTAAGATTGGGAAATTTGAAATAGTCACAATACGTCATTTGTAAGCACTTGAAAGGTAAAATTATAGAAACGCTGCAAATATCATGGAGCGCAAGAATGAATGCAAAAATGTTTCGAAGAGCAGATTTTGCTCAGAAAATATCATCAACAGTTGCATCGAAATATATCTATTTACGATACATTCCCTTATAGTATTATAACTAAACTATACTGAAATACTAGAGGGAGATTGAAAGTGGCGAAGTATCGGAAGATAGCAAAGACTGGAAGAAACAATCAGAAATGGATCGGAATTGATACTGCTGAACAACTTAGAGAAAAATACAGAAAGTTCCACCAATGAGATTAATAAACTTTTGTAAATCATTCCATGGCAGTAATTAAAATTAAATCACATGATGTATTACAAAGTGTACAAATCATTATGTATATTGGCTAATTTTGCATTTTCAGTTTAATGATTAAACACAGAAACTAGTAATTGTAATTGACGATTAGTATATACGACAGCAACTAAAGACAGGTAGCTTTTAACTATTTCCAAGTGAATAACATTTTTTAGTGTTTAAGTTGTTAATGGTGCATTTCCGGACATGGATAGGTTGGTATTTTTTCTTGTCTTTGTGTGTATAGTGCAATCCCCAAATATTGTACCCTATTCTTCGAACACTCTGTATGTGCCGTTCTTGTTTCTATTTCATATGGAAACTGCCTGAATAAGTTTCAGGCAGTTTCCATTTTTTCCTCAGTCTTATCGTATTATATATAGAAAATCTTTTCATTTACTTCTTGAAATTACTTTAAATTCAAATAAAATGCCCGTTTCTTGCAGTAATAAATAGTGGAGGGCAACACAAAAAATGTGGAAAAAAAGCTAATCCACATAAATGTTAACTTAATCTGACTTCTACTCGTATGCATTGTAGGCGCAAAATCCAATTTTACGTAGATTATTTTCACTTCCATGTTAGTATGGTTAAAGAAATCCTGACAGTTTAGTAAGTATATCTTGCACACCAGAAATTCAAAATTTATCTTAACGAAATCAAAAAGATGCGTAAAATGCGAGAAGTAATTTAGAATCTTAGGAAGTGGAAGCAAAGCAACTTTTATAACGTTAAAGTTAAATAATAAAAAACGAAGAAAAAACTTCATTTCATCGAGGAAAGCAAGCAGGAGTAGCTCGAGTACGTACTTACTAACTTTGCAGTAGACGCTATAATAACAAAATAAAGGGGTATATGTACACAAACAAGACACTGACTTGTAAATTGCAATATCGTTAGTAGTTGTTATTATAATGTTATAAGGAGATGGGTAAGAGAACCCGGTCTAGATCGTAATGTAAAATGCATGTAAGTGGTCTTGAGGGATGCAGTCAGCCAATCAGTACAGGAAGAGCCAATCTATATGCGAGTAACTCCAGGAGGCCGTAATAACTGCAGAGGATCAGCCATGAGCCCGAGCACCGCGTCTCGGGAGTGCAATCACGGCAGATTAGTTACCGGCGGAGTTGAGGTGCCGGAGAGAGTGGGTAATAAAAGGGAAACAGATAATAATAGCTCGGAGATAATGGAAGAGCGATGGCGATAATAAAAGTCCGGACTCTGGGAGGTCACGAGCGCCAGCGTCCAACGCGTCACGTGTCAAACGGTCATCCGTCAGCGGGGCTGCCGCATCCGTGTTCCGTGTGCATCCGAAAATCCGCATCTGACGTAGACAAATAGCATCGCATTAAGTACTGAAACGGGCTCGTTGCAACCCTGTAATCGCAAGAGCTGGCGGATACAAAAAGATAAATATTTGCGGGGGAAAGATTAACACGTTTATAAAAAGAGTTGCGTGTTGGTTTTTTATTTTATTTTATTTTCTCTCTCCGGCTGTGACCTTTGAAATAATTGTGGTTTTAGTTGGTTGGCAGCGGCACCACGAGTGCGACTTTATGGAGCGTAGAGCTTAATCGCTCCCTGGCCGGTCACATCCAACCTCGAATACAAAGAACATCTGATTAAACTCTCGTCCACTCGCCTATCAAAACTGTCTTACTTTTATTATCGAACGCGTATCCTAACAAAATACCAAACATACCTGAATGTGGGTAAAAGAAAAAAGAGAAAATGATGAAAAAGAGCCATTTGTTTGCGTGGGCAACATTAAATCATCAACTGAAAGTGAAAAACATATTACACATCGTATTTGATTAAAATGTTTGGTTCAGATCACAATTCACTTTTACTAAAGCCCACTAATATTTGTCGAAATGAATCTTGTTTTTTCTTTGTTCTTTTTTCAAACGATATTTGCAAAAGTTCCCTGTGTATACCATACTTGAATGAAATGGTATTTTTACAAATTGCAATGTAAAACACAATCCAAATAAATGTATGTGTGAATGTTGTGGATTTGCAACAAATATTTGTTGGGTAAAGCTTTTTTCAACGAGCATCTTCTTCTCGAAGCTGGAAAACCAAATTCGCAATGTCTATCTCTTTTTTATCTGATAGATATCAAGATATATTTTAACTAAATCTGCTTATAAACCTAAAGACCTGCTAAACTAAATTTCACTACGCAGATCTCGAATCCAATAATCCAACAAATAACTAGGGCAGTAAGAAATATTTAAAATACGAAAAAGAGATTTAATGTTAAAAGGAATTGCTAGCTAAAGTGTAATATTGAACAGAAGGAAAAATAATAGAGATTGAAGAAATGGTCAAGTCATGCTTTCGAGAAAATAGGCATTACCGATTTGGCAAAACTGATCATGACTCATTACTAAAGTGGAAGCCGTGAAATACCTTTTTCTATTAGCAATTGGCATTAGAAAAGAGTTCTTGGAAGATTTGCTTCCTACACCATGGGGTAGTTTAGTGAGAAATTAAGCTTAACTTTCTCAGTATTATTTTTAAGACGAACTGAAGTAAATGAGCGAATTTAGATATTTTTGACATACTGATTAATCTTGATCTCCTGTCATTTACAAAAGCAATCAGTGGTGAACTGGTTTCTCGGAAACGATACGGACTAAGATTTGACTATGGTCCGGTTCCAGTAAACATAAATTGCGATTGATTCAGATGAAATATAAATGTGAAGAACAAACCCACAATAATAATAATTCTCAGAGTACTCAATTTTAAAAGCTGCTTCCAACCTCCATTGTCAGCGTGGAAAACAGTTTCTTGCAGGCCCAAAGAATAATATCAGAAAAAACATGCAATTCTCTTCTGACATTCGACTATTCAAACTCTGCAGTTTCTGCGTGTTACTGTGATCATGAATTACCTGTTTTGCAATCATATTTACTACATTGTTGGGATGAAGTAGCCAGCTGAAGTGCTGTTTGAGCATTGCAGAATGGCTTACTACTCACATTTCAAGTTGTCTTTTCTGGACGCTTTTGCGCTCGTACAGATCAGCAGTTAACCTGTTTATTGACCATGTCGCGCGTAAAATGTTAGGATTGATGGAATAGTATAGAGAGAATATATAAAACCGTAACCCGAAAGAGAACCAATTTCTGGCAAACGTCAAAAACTAGTGTTGCGGCGTGGAGAATATGCTAGACGCATCCCTTATAAATCCAAAAGAAAATGCTAGGTTCGTGGCTGACATTACTGTAAATTGCAGAGACGGGGAATCAAGAGATCTTTTCCATGACAGTATCTTTGTATTTGAATACACTGAAACAATCTTGAAATTTGGAAGGAGTAACCATTTTTCACAATAAGTGTATTTGAGTCTTTAGCTTGTCTGGCTGGGAATTTAGAAGACAGAATGTTATTAGGATAGATGATCTTGCCACATCCTCTAATGTCGTGATTTCTTAGTAAACACATTACCCTTGCTCTTGGAAACTGCACCTTTAGATCACAGGCTTAATGTTTGGTTTATGCAGGATCGTGCTCTACTTCATTTTACACTTACTGTTGGAAAGTACTTAATAAATCAAACTTCATGTGAAAGGGAATGAAGGTTAATCGATACCGTCTCGGGAACCTTTTTTATTCGAAAAGAGCAAATTCTAAATATACAAAGTGTTCATAAATGTTTCTGGGTCCAGTGCGCTGTAAAATCATGCTTGCAGCTGTAGCAGGATATGTATTAGAATGTTTGTCACGTTACACACATTGCTTCTTTGTTATGATGGTGGCCTGATCTTATGTTTTTTAAAGAGCAATAATTAGAAAATAGCTTTTAAGAATTTTTTAACATATTATTTATTTATTCAAAAATGAATAAAGCTGAGATAAATAAATAATATTAAATAAATAAAGATGAACCAAATTGCTAAATGTAGGACAATGACATTTGCAATTGATAAATGACAGAAACCAAATACGTATTAGTTGTTGAAATAAATCAACCAGACGGCACTCAAAATTAGATTTCACGGCCAACTGGACCCAGAAACACTTTGTATTTTACTTATTTTTCAGAACACCTTGAGTACATAACTTCTACTGACTTGTACGAGTAAAAGTAATTAATGTAGAACTAAAACTTTCTGTTTCATATCTTCGTGTTTCCGAACCAAATACTTTTTATAATTCCAGTTTCATTTTCCAATAATAATATTTTCATTTCTTTAAAAATTCATCTTTTAAAGCTAACAAAAAGTATTTACGTACCATCCATTTTTCTTAAACTAATTTTCCTCAATATTTAAGAGATTTATAATAGTTTTGCGAGAGGGAATGCGAAAAACTATTTCATTACATGCAATAAAAGAGTAGCTTACAACTTGAAAGTTAATTAAAATCTAATCTGGAATGTCTGTTAAAAGAATCCTAGAAATATTCTAAATTCCACCTTAATTTCTAATTAAGCAGATATACAAGACAAAAAATGAAGAAACAATTGTTAGGTACTTAAGGCTTTTTTAGTCGATACCATAAAAGTGAGCTTAAAGCGTGCTTTTCCGTCTTGATTGCAAAATAATAAGGGTGGAAGTTTGTTATAAAAATGATTAAACCCCTCTCCGATTTCGTTTTATTCATTTATGCATTTGTTAGATAAGTCGATAAAATAACTGGCTTCTGTGTAAGAGAGAACGAGTGGTGAGTAAGGACCATTTTAGCGAAGTTTAATCTCTGGAAGGCGGTATTTAAGATGCCAGGTTTCCTATTTAATTTATTCTGAATCCTTATAACAAATTTTCAAGTTGCTTAGCAAATTGCGGTTGAAAGTTTCCCTCGGTGCTTCTCTGCAAATTTTATCGTTTCTCCCTCTTCGCTTACCATAGTAAGTTATCAAACGTTCAGCTCGAAGTTTTGCCTAATTAACTTCGAAATGAGCTCGAGATTCTCGATCCCGTCTTTAGGCCTCAAATTACTAGAGTTTTGCATTATAAAATTTTATGTTTTCTCCGCAAATTGGTCGATGCCCTCGGGACAGGAATAACGCTTTCTACCACCCTGGCCATCGGGAGAAGTTTCATTACTATCGGTTTGTTATCTACAAGACACAGACGTCCGGTAAACGGCAACATTAAAGACCAGCGTCGAGACGCCGTTTCCCTCCTTTACGCCCCCCGGCGCGCGCGCTCCATGCGTGCCTCATGCAACTTGTTAATGCTATCAAAAGCAGAATTATAAATAAAAGCTGCACTAAAGTTAGAAAAGGTTAAACGGTTCAATATTATTCCAAGTAGCAAATGGTTCGAGGACATGTTTTGCTCGCTCTTGACGTCATTTCATTTGAAAAATATCGTAGGATAATTTTTTTGCGGCGATTTGCATATTATTCTGTAAGAGAACAATTTCACGACAGGTAGTCGATAAACGAGAGCTATTCAAAGTTGGACTATTGTGGTCCGCACATATATATGTATGTATATTCGACGCTCTATTTACTATGATGGTCTAACTTTCCTGCTTTCGCAGGATTATATTATTACAGTTTCCTTTCATAAAGGAAGAGATCTACTCGTACAGAAGCCATTTGCATTTCTAGCTGAATTTCGTCCATTGTGCTGGTCTGTCTATTATGAGGAATGCTCTTGTGATACACCCTAGACTAATGCGACCGCTATTTCCTCTGAAACTCTTCTATGGATTCTGAATAATCATTGAACATTTCTACTATTTTTTTCCTCTATGTTGCCTTATCAAAATAGCTGTGGAAAGTTAGAAAGTTAAGCTAGTGTTTCAAAGCTCCTCAAGCAACTTGCTTTCATGCTAACGTGACCATGCATTTAAATGTTTCTTAAAAGTCTTCTGGTATAATATTTCTCGAGTTAGGAAAAAAACCATTTTTAAACATGCAAAATATTGACTGTACTTAAATAAGAATTGACAAAAGAAGAAAAAACGAGCATTTCGAAAAATATTGAGGCGAAGTGATATTTCGAAATATCCAAGTACGCTTGAGCTTTTTATCTCGACAAACCCAACCACTTCAGGAACATTTACTCGTCCTAATGCTACATTTATTCGGTTGTTTTAAAAAGGCCAGTATACACTACTTCAAGTTATTTCAAACTTCCCAAAGAATAACCCTTCTCTATTTGATTTACTTTGGGGATTACTTGCCTTTTTGCGCTAACAGGATAGAGGCAGATTTAACTTCTGATGCATTTAAATAAATAGATTTTATTGGAATTTGTGCTATAATGCAGTCATTTAAGATGTCGAATCTGAAATAATAACTTCATCTGATTGCACACAAAAGCAGTATTATCCGGAACAAAGAACAAATCTTCTACTAGTAGTATTGGAAATGTAACACACTTGCTATTGATATTATACATAGAGGTTGTTAGGTAGGGTCTAAAAGTACGAGAACCAATATAAATGATTATTGAGACTTAAGAAAGAAGGTAATTCAAGCAAAATTCATGCTATAAACAAATAATACAACTACATAATGGGATATTACCTGTCGAATTTTACTTGGAGGATCACAATAAATAAATATGTGCAAATGCAGCAATAAGTCATAAGAAATCAAAACATATTAGCATATAACGAACGTACCGGCTGCTCAGAAGCCGTTGAGGAAAATTTATCTTGAAAGCAGTCGGTCCGAGGATTTGAATCGCTAAGTTCGGTGACTAGCGAAATAAATGAATATTCAAGTACGGCCAAAAGCAGCCTAATTGAAGCTACTATATCTTGTCCAAGATCAGTAAATAAGAGTTTGGAGTTTAAGGTAAATCCTGAACCGCCTGAAGTTTCGGGAAGAGTATTGAACTAGAGAGTCTCAATCAGTACTTTCTATACCAGACCAACTGAACCAAGAGTACTTTTATCAATTCTTTACTAGAAAAATAACATCCAATTTCAAAATTATTAAAAACAAAACAAGAAATTGAGAATGGAACAGTTTCAGTCAAACACTTTTGACATTGAATGTGCGGACTGTGTGTATCGTACAAGAGCTTCCGCTAGGTATGAAAGACATATTGGTATCACTGGAACGGTAGAATAACATTATCTTGCAACTGTAATTTGAAATCACAAGTTTACTGTGTATACTTCAACTAGGAGATTGCAAGTTTTAGGCATACAAATAAGATCTTTGTAAGATATAAAGTTACAATCATAAGACGGCTGACTAGTCAATTCTCGCAATAGGCTTATAAGCCCAAGATCTTTCAGAATTGCCAATATTATTAAAATATCAAAAAACCGCTTTATTGAGACTATCAACACAATTTTGGCCATCGTTGGACAATTCACAGCCTTGAATGAGAAGATGAATATATCAAAATCTCGATATCTAGATCTGTAAATTCACCTAATAAGATATTGTCTAGAGAAAAAACAATAGAAATATTATATAAGACAGTGTACTAAACGTGGAACTAACTAACGTAAAAGGAAATATTAGAAAAAAGAGGCTCACTTAGTTCGAATGCCCACTAAAGTGAGCATAAACTACTTCCTGCTAAACGTTCAATTTAAATTTTTCAATCACGCACAATCAGAAAAACAAGTTAATCTTAACTATTATTAGTATGATATGGCAACACTAATAACACAGCAACTTTTCACATTTGTGACTCATTAGGTTATATTGTGTTACAGACAAGAAAATAGGTATTTGAAAAGAGCTTTACCAACTTTGACTTGACTTTTCCCATCGCGTGGTGTATTGCAATATCGAAGTACAGGATGCAAATGATGCTGCTTAGCATTAACTATGGGCTAGATCGGTGCGTGAAAGTATGTTATGTCGAAGAGGTTTCAAATTGGTTTTAAGGACGCGGCGTGACTATCGACGGCTGTGACGTCTCGCCATTTCGAGTAGAAGCAAAAAAAACTGATAAAATCTTATTCACAGTTTTTAATAAGGAACGGGAACTACTATGTGCGCCGAAAAGCTCAATGACGTTTTTGGCAGAACTCAAACAATTCTCTTTTGAAAATTCGGACGGATATCCATGATCCAAGATTCTTAAATTAAAGGAGGCAGAGACTGGATTTAAGAACCTGTTCTTTAAACAAAGCTAGTTATCAACAGTCTGAATAGTGTAGTATGTTCAAAGTTACTAGAATAAAGGATAGAACCAGGTTTCGCAGTGCGTTAGATTACCTATTAAAGGCAAACTCTAAATATGGGAGGCTTTGTGGGCTCGACAATCAAACAGTTCCAAATTCCTGATAAGGTCCCAAATTGGATGTAAACTCAAGAACGGAAAAATCATACGACAGATATAATAACTATGTTTACTGTGCTCTAAACATCCTCTGCTTGATATACTAATATTTTTAAAATCCTTTCTCTCTTTTAATGAGTACTACATATCCACATGCATTGTCAAATTCCTGTTTCAAGTCTCGTGGTTCTCTTGCATGTTCACACCAAACGGTTGTCCTTTAACTACCTTAGATACCATTTAAACTGTAGGTAGGCATGGATCGAAAAGTAAAGTAAAACTTCTATAAAATAAAAGTAAAATCTGTTACCCAACCATCGCATTGTATCCATAAAAACAATGAACTTTTACTATTTCAAGTTTTTCTATCGGGTCTAGCTACTTATCGCTAGTTGTGTAGATGAATAATTGAGCAAAGCATATTATTTGCAATTGCTACAACGAGCAAAATGTAGAATTTAAATCAATCCAATCCGTCTTTAAGATAGCTACTAAAGAAAAATAGTTGCTAGTAACGAAAACACTTTCCATCTCAAAGCCTATTGGGAAAATTTGAGACAGAAAAAAATGTATGATTTTAAGAGTATGATGTTATGGTATATATAGTTTACTTCTATTTTGGAAGAAATAAAGCATGCTGTAACTAGAACCATTCATGTTGATGCGACCCTGTGGGAAGTTTTTAGAGTAATAATTTAAGATTGACGACTTTCGGTAACCAGTGCTAACAGATTTTATTGGCAGCATGCACAAGAATTCTGTGGTTAGATGCTACAAGTTTTGAACGGTGTGTATCTGTGGAAAATCTAGGAACGACTGCTTTTCGTATTTTTGGGTTCATTGCAAACTGGAAAATTTGTTTAAAACGTGGACTTGTGATTATAGATGGATTAAAAATTTAATGTGGATTTCAAATATGCAGAAATATGCAGAAAATCGAAAAGTTCTCCTTTCCGCAAAACCGAGAGTGCTGTCAACTCAAAATATGGCGAATATCAGTAATTCATCCTGTACGGTTTGTCCTTCAAATTTATAAAGTATGATTCGATATAAATTATTTTTGCCGTGAGCTTCATTAAGGTCTTCTTCAGATTATTTGGGAAAACCATACTCAGATCTTCTACGTCCAAGGATGCCAGGATTTTTTAGGTACTAAGCGCTCCAAAAGGTGTGAATCTGATTTTAGATTTCCCCTGTGTAATTCTAAATCGTATTCACTTTTTTCAAAATCGTTGTGGTATGTCTAGCAAGGATATCGTGGTTAGAATGGGTAAAAATCGATTCAATCTTGCTGAATATTCCAATCTTGACACTTCTCCAACGATTTACCCTTTATATGCCTTAAAATAGTAATGAGCCCCTAAAAATTAATATGTTCGATTAAAGTAATCGTCATAAATATATAACTAAATCTAATCCAATAGTCATTCCACTCTTGTATTATAGAAAAATAAATCTATAGGTTTGATGATTGAATATTAATAGCGTCAAGATTAGCAGGATAACGCATCATTCACACGATTTAAAGATACTTATAGATATATTTATTTAGGTACCGTGACTTCTCGCATGTAGAACTATTGTGAATACATTAATTTTTTATTAAATCTACTATTTTTATTATGCCTTGCGTGTCGTTTGTTTGGTTTCGATTCGAGTTTTCTTTTTTTATTTTTGTTTTCATTTTACTATCCTGGATATTTATGTGTTATTGCCATTCACAAATAATTCTCCAAATTTCTTTATCCTCTTATACATTTTTTTTTATTTTGATCACTTGACTAAAATCCATTAATTCAACGGGAGCTAGGAAGTTTTTTTGTCGCGTTCCGGCTTAACGCTTTTTTGTTCATCCATTTAAAAAAGAAACGAGCTCCACTGACCGCAACAAATCAATAAGATTCGTAAAATTAATTATTCCATTACGTCCGAGTTCATTAATTCAGTTCTTTTTATTTAAAAAAGGTTATCCTACAAATACTGGTAGAGCGATGGGGTGTTTTATTTGGACTAAATTATAATTAGAGTCTTTTTTTTGTTGTGATGAAACTACAAAAAGACAGTTACAACGGAGGATTTTTAAAACAAGCAAGAGGGAACCGAAAACACTGCAATTAATTTAAAAGTCCCGTAATTAAAGTCAATATCAGTTGTATCCAAAAGCGATTCGAAAAGGTATACCGAAGAATAGGCCCTCCTTTTCTTCCCTTCCCTCAATAATTAGGGCACCGAATTCTTATTATGTGCAAGGATGAGATTCGCATTGCGTTATTATTATATCCCTTTTCGAATGCAGATGGGGAAGTAGCATTGTACCTATCTATAGTGGGGTGCATTATCACCCCAAATAATCCGATAACAGCGCTGGTTTTAGTATTCATCCTACTTACTGATCCGCTGATAAAGATCTAATCAGATTAGGTGCGTATTTTATATATACTTTCGATCTTTCATTATTATATTTCCGTAGTCGAAAAGATTCACAACAATCCAACTGGTTGTGATACCAATTTGTTACACAAATCCGTTCTGAACTGATAGATTACTATAGATTTTATCTTGATATACGTCCTTTTTTCAAGTTATTTCTGCGAAACACGCAGCTACTGCAATAAAATTCCGGATTACAGAAAGAAGATAACAAAAATGAAGCTACTTTCCGCGATTAAAATTACAAAAAAGTTTTATCTTAGCATCTTTGTGCCTGTAGAAGGTTTCTTAATGGCAATAAAAAAATTTTACGGTTAAAGCTTAAATTATTACGGTCGCCGTGTTGCAAAATACTAATTTAAAATTACATACAAGAACGACATTAAGGTGAAATAAAATTTATTATAGGCTCCCGGGGTTTCTTTTTAAACCAACGTTATCCACTTATTATCAATTTACTTAATACTGGATGCGGACCAGTGTCCGAAATTAAAATTTTACCGGACGACAAACCCTTGAAATCATTAAATAAATAAGTCAGGGTTAGCTAAATAATTCAGACTGCTTAAAGGGAGGTTTTATAAGGATTATTTACCTTCTAAAATTTGCTCGCTTTGTATGGTAATTACTGATACGTGCTTTATGAGATAGAAAAAACGAATTTATTATATAACACAGGAAGAAATTCTTTCTAAATGTTTACATAAAATTTTGTCAATAACCTCGAGTGCTTTATCAATTTTACTCTTTCTAGTAATATTCCTTTATAATTTAATGGCCAAATTTAATTCATTTAAAAGACTATTATAGGATCCACGATCAACCATGCAGTAAACCGGAAAAAGGTATTTTTTAGATATACCAGTGACACGATCCTTCTGGTCAGCGACTTTTAACCTCTTTTTTACAAACTTTTGCTTTCATCGCTAAAGTAAACACTGAATGAAACATTCAGTTTCATTATTTATTGAGCATAAATTAGTACTATCAAATTAACAATTCCTGTTTAAGTGACCATATCAAAAGCATCTAAAACAATTCGTTTGCTATACTTACTGTAATTTATTGATAGTTATAGTTTGAAAATCACTAACCTCATATTTTATATTTATAACATTTTGCTTGCTTCGAGTTTATCAGTTGTAGGTTTTCCAGTTGTAGCGATAAAAAGTCGATTCGAAAGCACAGCGTACCGTAGATAAAAGGATTTCCTACCAAATCCTTTATAAACAAAAAATGGAAAAATAAGAATAAAACATTCTATTTCGGTGCGCAAAAGAAACTAAACAAAAAGCAATTCATTTGGTTATTAAAGAAAAAAAATTAGAACAATAAAAGTAACACCGAAGTTAATTTACATTTTAGAACGTATTTTATATCGTAGTATCGTTCTTGTAAACGGAAAAGAATTCTCATTGAATTCGGTACAATAATTTAAAATGAAGAACGCAGTTAAATTGTTCGGATTTGCGCAGAGCAATCAATACCTTATAGCGAGTACGTGAGACAATATTTGAGTTTCCATCGAAGTCGTTTCTCAGGGGTCCTGAGCCGCCTTCACCGATTGGTTTTTTTTTACCTGCGTTCTTCGAACATACACGCCGCCTACTTTCCGATTATACTAAAGATTTTTTCCAGATATTTCTAATCCAGCGCGTGTAATACGACATCGGAGAGGTTCTTGAATGCCGAACGAAAAATACCGGTTCGCATCACGCACGCCAATCTCATTACCGATTCGGGGATAGGTCACAAGAGTATCTTATTAAGAGATTGAAAGACCGTTTCAATTGGAAATAGTTTTCAATCGGATAATACAATCCTCAAAATGCGAAACTGATTGAAATCAGGGACGGATCTGTATATATATTATCTTTTTTCTAAATCACATTAAAATTTGAAAGGAATGCATAAAAGCACAAATGTAAATCAGATAAATTGGTTTTTGATATCGAAATGATATTTTATTTACTAATAAAACACAAAACGACAATTTAGATGAATAAAAATGTTAACTAAATTTCATTAGAATATAAAGAAGAAAGGAGAACACAAAAATCACCTGGATGTTTCACAAGGTATTATTTGCGGACCTGTAATATTACAAGATATCTAATGACGTTCACTTCAGTATTAAAAGACAAGGTTGGTATCTAATTGGAAAATCGAGAACAGTATAAGATCTTTGTTACATCTAATACTACACGGAAGTATTGATTGCAAGTCACCACGTTCAGCTTTGTTTCATTTATTTTTATTGCGTGCTAGTAAATTATGGAACACGATTTATCTAAATGAGTTATTTTGTTGTCTTCATTCATAAATTGACTCTTAAGCAGTTAAATCATATCAACTCTTAACGACTTTTTAGAACGTAAATTAAACTTGAGGTTCTTCGCATTGCAATTTGCAAACTTTTTTCAAGTGTTTTCTACTTGATTACATCTTGGTCTAGATCTCATTGCTTCTAAATCTTCACTTTTTGTTTATCAGACTCACTCCAAAAAGATTATCTTATTTCTTGCAGAGCAGAGGGTAGCAAAACCTTATTATTTATGCAAAGATATTCATTATTGTCATGGCGTACATGAGAACGAATGATGTGTTAGTAAATGGAACTTTAAAAAGTGCAGTATAAAATGGATTCTTGAACACTAAAGATGGTAAATCAGAGATTAAGGTAAAAAACATTGTGGATTGGAAAATCTATTAAATCAGGTTAAAAATTTCTGTTTTTAGCTTTCTACTTGCACTATAGCATTAGTAAAAGAACCATAACAGAAAGAATCCTTCGTGTTGGTCGAAACACAAAAGTCTTTTACTTTCATGGATCCAGTATATCTAAGACCTAAGTGATGTAATAATCTTTTTGGCCTTATATACTCGTAGTCCCCATGTGGCTATGCACCATAAATGACGGTTTGGTAATATTCATACTCATACTTTGTATTCATTCTGATACTTTGTACAATCCGAGAAAGTAAAATTACCAAAATGAATTCTTGACTGAAAAATATTTTTCTTAATTACGAAAGAAAAAGAAGAAAACATTTAGATTCAAGATTCAATAGTTCTGTAAGAATGGAGACCACGAAAGCAATTTTACTGGGTAATACTGTATATTATCTCTTGCAGTTGTGATTCCAACTGAATCTCCAGATATAAGCATTGGAAAAGAATCAAACCCAACAAAAAGGTTGACAAGTAAGTTGACAGAATTTCCTAAATGTAGGAAATTGTCTTGTGTACAAACCAGACGGCAGACATGCATTACCAAATGTTTCTAGAGTATAAGACTAGAGGAACAAATTGTCTTCTATATTTCTCTAACTGGTTGTGGGCAGGTTGTAACTATTTCTTGCGAGTAAGACTGTATGTCTGAATTCCCAAAAATCAGACAAAATTATCTGAGTGGCTTGGTTTCAAAAGATCTTTCTGAAAACAGTCACAGATATCGAAAAAGACGATAAAATGCTTTGAATTCTTGTTTTGGACTGATGAGAGCAAAACTATAATTTTATTTGTCTCGAACCAGTCATCATAAGTCTGAGTGTGTTGCAACACATATTGTCTATTGTCCACTCGACAGATGTAGTTTTACAAAATTAAGCGTCAACTGAGAACTCTTGCATTCTTGCTGACACATAGTATTAACACTAGAAAAGAAATATTATGGTGTAAATTTGCCATACCTTAATTATACAGAAACTCACTGCTTTAGACTATAAAGAGTGAGACGAAGATAAACAACCACATTCTGTAGAATTGCATAAGAAAACAGTTTATTTGTTCTCTATATTGATTTTGATCTTGAATTCTTTTATCATATGTAGAGCAATAATTAAAGAAATAGTTATTTAACGGGTGTGGGGACAAAAAACCTGGACAGGTTTTAAAATAACATATCTTTATTGAAAAATACCAAATGAAATATTTAAATAATACAAACAATATGATAACTTTAAAGAACGGAATCAGCACCATACCGGCTTGCTTGGCGAGTTTTTGTTTTAACATGGCGCATTAAATTTTCAAATGTCGATGTTTTTGATTGCCGAATTTTTAACAGTATACGTTGCTTTAATTCCTTATGACTGACTGGAAGCTTCCCATTTGCCAGAATAAACTTCTCTCTTCAGATTTCGCCAGAAACGTTCAATGGATCTTAACTGAGGAACGTTTGGAACATTTTTTTCTTTTGGAACATAATTAATATTTAGATTGCCATATCCGGCCAAAAGATAAAATTTCTATCAGAGTGTTTATTTCTGATGAAACGAGCAAGTCGGGATCTTACACAATATTTTTCATAAATATTCCCATTAATGGAATTGGCAGATTGACAAATAAAAGCAGAAGAATGTCCGCGTGACGAAATGGCGAACCAGACCAACACTTTTGACTGAAATTTCTTGTGTGGCTTCGGGATCCACATTTTCACCTTCTTTATAATAAAGATGTTTGTTATTGGCAGTGTCGCTGCCATCAAAACTGAAATATGATTCGTCATCCATGATTATTATCAAACCATTGGATGGTGAAAAAGCAGATTCTGAGAGAATTCTTAGTTTTCGTCTTTGTTCTAATTTTTGTTTCTCTGAATATTTGGGAGCTGATTTTCGCGTAGAAAGTCTCACGTTATTTTGTTTCAATATGTTACTAACATATTTCTTGTCGATTTTAAATTTCCGACCAAGTTTCCGTAATGAAACACCCAGCTTACCATGAGCCGCACAAACAAGAGCTTGTCTCTTCCTTTCGGGCATTTTTCTTAATTGTCTTCCACTTCGTGATTTTCTTTGTGCTGAATTGTCCTTATCTACCCTTGCACAAATAGCATAGATTGTTGATTTTGGTATTCCCATTTGAATAAAATGGTTTACAGTGAAGACTTTTTTCAAATGAATATGAGTTTTGTAAAATTCGGCAACGATATTTCGTCGTTCATTTTCTTTTAGGTGTTCCATTATTACACAGACTTCAACTAGCTCGACATGAATTATCAGTAACAATTACTAAAAAGTGTCAAATAATCTTATAAGGTTAGAAAAGTTTTGTTTTCAAAGGTACCTCAATTACAGCGGTAATTTTTTGTCCCCACACCCTTACATTACAAGGCCGGGAACTGACTCATTACAGTACGAGTTAGATGGAATTTCTAAATAGGGTTCTGCGAGTGACGAAAGTTGTTTAAGGTTGAAAAAAGTGTCAACGAACACATTATGCTGACATTTTTTGGATTTGGTAAGACTTTGTAGATGAATTGTTTGCTTTTAATTAATAAACCATATTTTTTAGTCCAAAAAGTTGAATAGTTCGTCTCCATGGTCCAGATATTCGATAGTAAAATCCATGGTTTTGGTGAATGAAAACCAGGACATATCAAAATTTCCGAAACTTCTAGCATTTTTAAAGAAACAGTCTGCAGGGCATCAACCTAATCAGTCAAAAGTATTTACCAGGGAAGAAGTCAATAAATTTATTTTGGAAGCACTAATCGTTAAATTTTAATAATAATTACATAATATTAAAAACGTGATATATTTGTTATCATTTGTTGTTTATTTATTGTATTTGAGTCCGGTAACGTTACTTTACCGGCCTTGTGTCGTAATGCATCATTTCCCGGCCATCAATCGATGACGTAAAGTAGTATATACCGGACAGAATGAAATAAAAGGAATTTGATTAACGTTTGAAGCTTCATGGTATTTTACTTCATTACAGTTGTTTCATATACTACTATACAAAAATCTTTTAATAAAATACTATAAGATTACGAGTCTTTGCAATAGTTATTGCCTTCCTCAATTCTATTCAGTTAAGAGAATCTTGAAGAAAACGTATAAACCTCTATTATTCTTCATTTCTGTATGAATTAAATGAAATTTTCCTGTAAAAACCAGCATATTTGTGTTTTTTCTAGAAAGCTTTATATAACGAAGAAGATAAACAATTATATTAAAATCAGAAAATATTTTTATCTTCTCGTGTTCTTGAAATATGCTTTTATCAGTTTCTGTTTTTCAATAAAAACGTTTAATGCAATTTTGTTCGTAACTCCTTTGTTTATTTAACTACAGCGTTATTGAACGATGTTCATGCACAATTGAAACGGAAATTCGATACGATATTGACTGCATAATCAAATACCAATTTTAGTTTTAAAAAAATGAAAATACCATTTGACGAGGCAATTGCCGATTAATTTTCCACTGTTTTCTATGAATTATTTAAATCTCCCGTAAAATAGAAGCTATGAATAGTTTTTGAGTGATATTAATATTCATTTAAAAATTTGAAATTGTATAAATGTTAGCGTGGTTTACAAATAAACGTTCAAAATATCCGGATTCTGTTAATCAATAAAAATAGAAAAGTATGAATTGTCAATCAATGGGGTAAGCAAACAGTAAAGCTAATAGTAATGTCTTTGTGTATAAATTCAGTGAAACCTCTACTAACGAATAATTCTGTAATAATAACAATAGTAATAACAGAACGCAAGATGGAGGTTTTTTAAATTAAGTGGGTGCCTCTTACAAAAATAGAAGCGAATTTCAGACCTATTGGTGTTCGCCTGTAATTAGAATATGGATTAATTACATAACTTATAACCATTAATGTATTACTAGTGAGAGAAGTTAATAATCAATTAATTAACGAAATAAATAACATACAGTTCGTTATAAAGAAGTTAATTTACAATTATGAAATAAAGACTGAAAAACATTTTTTAATTATCGCAAGCCAACAGATTGATCGTACAGACATGAAAGAGTACAGTTAATTCGAACCAGAAGATTTGTGATGGTTCAGTCAGCATTTAACATTTTATTAATAGCCAATGTTGGACATTAGAATTTAATAACCTATAAACCTTTAGTAATTAACTTATACAACTTCTTAGCGCCACTAAAACAGATCACAAAATCTCAAACGAGGGCACGGATTAACAGTACTTCTCTGGTTTTCATAAATAACCCTGAATCTATGAAATTCTAAAGAGAAGATATTTAATTCTTCCACATAAATGATGATAAAAAGAAAAAACTTTAAAATAACTGGCAACTCGATATATTCAATTTTTATGTATCTAATTGAAAAACTTTTAACTATAAAATCAGTTCGTTCTCGTTTTATAAATTTTCAATTTTAAAAGCATCTACTGGAAAGTATTTTAGAAAATCACAATTGAGAGGATACTGAAATGGCTACCCGAAGCTGACGTAAGAATAACCTATCAAAATGTGACGTTTTCAGTTGCGTGTGGTTCATTTGAATACTTCACCTGACACTTCTTCGCGCTTGTCATGAGCATTAACAAGGAGCGTGTAAATGTGTCAAGCCGATGATGAGGGAACTAAGGTACCTACCACCGCCGTTAACCCACCAAAGGCGGTCGTTACTCATACCAATACCGATACCCATTAATCGACCCCTACAAATACCGTAAAAAGCATTTTCTCCCTACCCGGTTACAAGGATAATTCAGTTTGCTACACGTCCACCCTTTGATGGAATTGCTAAAACAATAGAGCACTGACTCTCTCCGTCCTGTACCCGATGGACGGCCAACACAGTTGACGACGGGTCAGTCCAGGGAGACATGACGACGGAAGGGTCGATAGCTTATCGGACCAATATTTGTGGAGTCAGTGTTATTCGAAAAGCTTTCGCGAAATTTGGCTTCCGCCGCGCTCTATTTTCTGCGAGAGGATTTGATCTTCTCAAATATTTGCCCTGCGGCGAGAGGTATTACTCAAGTGGAATATAATATATGAACGGGAAAAGCTTGCCAACAGGCACAAGCCGTCTCGCGATGCATGTCAGATGGCGGCTCCGGCTCTAGCAGACAACATTCTTAACAATGTTTTCCTCATATTTCTGTTAGGAACTAGAGCGAGCCGTGGATCATCTGGCAGAAAGAGGATTTCGGAAGACGCGACCCAGGAAAATGAGTTTTAATGACGTGTTTATTGTGCAGAGAATCTGGAAGAGAGAGGAAGGGAAAACGACGCGGATAGAATATCCACCGCAGAGTTTTAAGAGATTATAACGCAAAGTGATAATTTGGATGAGGCTCGATGAAAGGATCGCAAACTGCCGACTCTCAGAACTGTGAATTATTCATCCCATCACACCATATAAAGGGGGCTCCACGCAATTCTAAATATTTGTTACGGCACCACTCGTGCCACACCAACAAATTTTACTAATCTACATTCTCGATTACTTCATTACATCTTTCTTCCATTTCTTATTCTTATAACCTTCAAGCATCAGCATCAATTTGAACTCGAGAAACTATTGTTTGTAGTTCTAATTAATTTACAAAAGTTTCTTAATAAACTAGTTGGTATCTAATTGGTAGGAAACAAACAAAAATTATTAAGTCAAATAAATTTCTACTTTCTTACGCTGAAGGGCTAGTCATCTATCTTGAAGATTAAAAGATTAAATCTCTCAGTTGAAAATTAATAAATACCCTAATTTAGCACCGTTTTGCTGCTAACTTTTCAAAAAGAAAATTCTTTAGACCCAATTTACGTAAGTTTGAATTAGAATTCTCAGCGCTGCAATCGATACAACGCTTGAATTTTACAAAGACGTAAATAACGAGTTAACATTGGATAGGCCATGAAAATCGGGACAGTTTTTACAATTAAAATATATTTTGCAATTGTAATTATGTAATTATTATGCGCATCGATTCATTTTCAATCTTGCTACTATACAGGGTGATAAACGCACCGTTTTAAGTGTTAAAATTCTGCTAGAAATTTTTTGTATCTTCAGTATTTCCGGAACAATACACCATATCGAAATGAAATTTTTTATGTTGTTATTATTCAATTTTTCTATTGATTTTAGATTCTTTCAACTGTTTATCCCTGCCAAAAGTGGGGATATAACCCTTTTTGATCATACGCTTATTAATAAGACTTTTGACTTTATTTTTGGTCAAAGAATCTACTCCTAACTATTCTGGTTAAGGTTTTATTGTGTAGTTAAACACTGACACACAGATTTTCACAAATCATCCATGCCCTCATCATTCTTAGAATTTCCATTCTTGGCTCTACTAAAACAGCCGGGGAAATAAGACAAGCTAACTTTCCTTCCTTTTGCGAGAAAAAGTCGCGACAAGAAAGGAAGTTTCTTTCGTAGATCGAAACCATGCACAGGGACTACACCAAATTCTCTTTGCCAAAACGTCCAAGTACTGACGCATATCTATAAGAAAATAGTGTGACAACAGTTGCGATACTACTCTGCAATGTCTTAGAAGAAAATTTCTTTCTACTTAAAACTCATTTCCTCTTCGCGTAGGCGAAATGTTAAACATTTTTCTTAGTATTTGCTATGGAAAGCAAGAGCTAACTGTGAGCCACAGGGGAGGGTGAAGACCATTAGAAATGATCCGAGGAAAAATAAAACCTCTTCTTCAATGCTCGGTTTAGTCTTTAACTTTGTGCAATCTAGGACACAACAAAATCAGATCAGAATAAAATTATTAGCATAACATCTTTTCTTTAGCCTTTCTTTTATTATTAATACTTTTCCAATGATTTGGAACATGGCACTATTGTTATTGCTAACACTCCAATTCTTTGTTAGTCTTGTTCTTGAGTATGGAAGTCCCCGAGGGGTCAACCATTAACGGCAGTACCTGTACAAAACCGTTTGAAATCCTATGCAATATGTCGGGAATTCTCAGCAATATGTTGGCAATCTCTATGTAATCTTCAGCAGTCTATAGAAAATGCAACAGGGCATTTATATTCATTTGCGAGTTGATGTCTCTCCAAGCAGTTAATATTATTTCGACAAAAGAGTTGGAGTCCAGTCTACTTGAATCTGATGTAGACCCAGACTTAGACGAAGGACAAGGAGATGTAGTAGATAGAGAAAAGTTGTCCAAAGTATCAGCAATTTCTGGATAATCTTAATAATTCTTTTGGCAATCTCAGCAATATTTCAAAAGCCTTGGTAATCTTTGAAAATCGCTTATGCAATTCTGTAACACATATATCTCAGAGATCTTTGAGAGAAATTTTGATATTCACAATTTTGGCAATACATGTGTACAAAGTTTTGTTTAGTGGTTGACCCCTCGTGAGTATCCATCTCATAACTTCTTTCGGCAGTCTTCTTTCAGTCATTCAGTGTATAGACCATATGAGACTAGTTGACGTTTTTCTGCGTTTTTCATTATAGTGTTATTAATCTTCATCTGTTGTGGTATAGGTCCATTATATTGAGTATTTTCTTGAAAGTTTATTGTACTCTAAGCTTCTTTTAGCGCCTTTAGCAATTTTGTTTTTTTTTTTAATCAAAGGCGAGAAAGTAACCCATCTACACCTAACCTGGAGATCTAGGAATTTTAATTTTGGGGTATTCAACCTAATTGAACGACCAATTGTAAGACCAGTCGTCCCTGTATAGTAGTTTTTCCGCTCGAATAATCCTGTAATCTTGGAGAGCTTAATTACGTATGTGTACTTTATAATTATTTTGTTTTTGTTTTAGGCGATGGGAATCTTGCTGGTTCTGTTCTACTGAATTTTACTTTTTTCAGAATGATTTAACTAAAAATCTATTTGTATTTCACATAGAAATTTGGTGTGTCTATTTATTTAGGACTGACTATTCTCATTTTAGGTAAAACTTAAAATTACTTTTTGCAAAGCACTTTCGATGAAATCCAACAAGGATCCTACATTTTCACTCAATATAATTCACAAATTTCATTGATTAATTTAGCACACTTGTATTTTGCGTAGGAGATTGGATCAAGTTACGTAGGTGTTAAGAAATTGGATTAGACCCTTTGAAGGTTATAAATAACTTATAACCTATAAGTAATTGACACTTTTCTTTTGTTTGTCAAAATACAATTCATAAACCCGGAAAAAGATGAAGAAATAAAAATTACTTTTTATTTTATACTCTAATAAATAAGTAAATATTAAAAAAGTTATACGATCGATAAAGATTAGGTGCTGATTGCTCGAGTTTACTAATTTTATTGTTATTCTTTTATAGCTTAGCTTGCATAATTATCAAATTAAACATGAGTGTTTCCATACATACAAAAGAAGAAAAAACAAGTGCACCTCGTTTATTTTAACTTTATCATACTATTATAACAAAAGAAAACATAACCATACACGATATTACGTACGAGTAAACATATTAACAACTTTCATTCACAGTTTAGAACTTATGTGAACAGGGAAGTTGTTAGAAGAGGGAGTGCTATTGAAAATTACGTTCGGGCAGCTATTTACCACTCGAGTAGTTAAACTGTGCATGCATATAACTAGTGAATCCACAACAATGGATGGATTCTGGTGGAAATTCTTAAATTGCACCGACCGTAATGGTAATATCATAATATCACAAAGCGCGAGCTTTTATACAATAACTTGATAAAGTTTAGTTTCACATGTGAGCGTGTTCGCAGAGGATTAGTAAAAGTTCGTCTTAAAATGCAAATTTCTGGTTTTGAAGCGGCAGCGGAGATAATTATGCAGTCGGGCGGCGAGAGCAGCCTTTACACGGCTTCATGGTTTCAAATCCGATTAATCTGTCCTTTGCTCGTCGCTGGGGTCCGTCTCTGCAAATCGCGACAGCCCGGAAACACGCGCTCCTACTGAGACTCCGGATGTGCAGCTCTAACTTCTAAATAATTATAACACTAGATGTGTTGATGCATACTCGACTAACTTAAAATTCAATAACGAACTTTGAGATCCCTTCGAGCAATTTTAAATAGCTACCAAATTCAATAACGTTTTAATTTTGATCAGTTAACACACATAAGATGTAAACTAAAGGATGGAATATATAAAACCCGCATTACTAAAAATACAGAAAAAAAGACAATTCTAGGGAATTCTGTATCTGGGACGCATTTATGTGTCAACAAATGCAAATACATACAAAGTGGCGAAAGCCTTCGCTGAATATTTAATATTTACGCTAATGCCTTTACAGTGAGTGGCGATCGCTAGGGGTGACTTGCCACATTTATAATGAGTCTAGTGGAGGGTAGTTCCATCAATCAATGCCGTGGATACCAGCAGTAGTTTAGTCGCACCCTAGAAAAAGCGGCAGCGATACCGTAATGGAATTATTATTCCTCCCGCACAACCGCCACAAATAATATTTTAACTCGTAAAAATGCAAAACTCAAAGGGAAGTAAACAACCAGCGGTTTGCGGGAGACTCGAAGTTTTAATTTAAGCCCGGTGGTTGCAATCTACGCGATAATTCAAACTTGAAAGCGGAAAGCTGTACTATGAAGAAGAAATTGTGCATGGCGTAAAATTTTAACAGGCTTCCCGGTTTGCTTGCTTGCTATGTAGGTATCTATAGTTGAGGTAAATGTAGACGAAAACAAAGAAAGGATAAGTGGAAAAAACCCCACACCCCCTACTCATTAAAAATGAGCCGGAAACAAAACAACGTTATGCGGAATATCGTTTTAATGAGGCAGCTTTACCGTATTTTATATAGCAGCAATCCCGTTGTTTTTACAGAAATACGACTTTTTCGATTCTATTCTCAACTCTCTGAATTTACCTTTGTTTTTAATTTAATTACTCGATACAGAAAAAATCTAGGTTGAAATAAACGACATGCAATCAACCCGTAAAGCGAAAATAAAAACTACAAACCCTAACCATACTCAACGTAACAATTATTCGAAAACGTTAATAACTGGCTTTCAGAAATTTAAAATACGCACGCAAACTGTGCAATGGAAAAACTTTGAAAGGCTAAAATTTGCTGATTCAAACAAATGCTTTTGTTAAGTTTTAATGTCAATATTTAAATTACTCGAATGCTGTAATCCTTACATATCAAAAGTACTGGTTTGGTTTAATTTTAGATCATAAAGCAATATTGATTTAGATTTATTTGAAACCTTTTTCGTCAAATAATTAAACCAACTGAAGAATTTTTTAAAGTCACTCTCAAATTGCTTCATTTGTAAATTCAAACAATTCCATAAATATTACCCAAAATCATAGATGAAAACTTCGTTGTGTCAATGGCTAACAATTGCTGCGGATGCTTATGAATCTCATTTATTACTTCAGTAGTATAATTGTAAATCTATAGTTTGTTTCGGAACGAAGAAATGTAGGAACATCTTGAATATCTTGCAAAACGCAAACAATTCAGTCAATGAACGCAACTTTTTGAATTCATGGTTTTGAGCAAATACTGGATAGATTGAGGTCATACATTTACTAAAAATTTGCAACCAAAGCTCGAAATACTGTCTGAGGAAGTAGTTTGGAGCAACCAGCAATGTCCGAACTGGTTGGTACAAAAGAAAAGGAAACATCAAGTGAAAGGCAGTCACCGTTTAACCCTAAAGCTTACAAAGAAACATTAAGACCAAGGTAACTGATTGCTCTAATTTAATACAACAAGGTTTATCAATTACTGCGAGATGACAGACAGATCTATTCATGTCAAGTTATGCATTGGCAATAAAAACATTTGCGAAATAGAGGTTAGGTATAAGGGAATAAAAACTGTTTGCAAAAATCTAAGAATTTTTACAAATTTACCATGGCAAAATCTACCATGAGAAAACTATTAACATATGAAAAAGTAAGTAAACCAGATTTCTTTGAACTCTACTTTTATATATTTCTATACGGTACACTTTGCGGAAAGCAGAAAGAAGAATAATAGATGCATTTGGAATAGGATATTAGAAGCGAATATTTTGGATTATCTGGATCGCCTACAGTAGTTACATTTCGGACACAGAAAATATTTGTTAGGAATGTCGCGAACCCATGTAAAAGAAAAACTGTGTACAAATGCAAATCTTTGCAATACGTTGTGAAATGGTATGCTGTGAAGACCTTCTAAGCCTTCAGCAACATCTGTAACTATTCTTTAAAGCATTTTTGGAGTTTCATCGAAGAGTGCAATTTCAACGACTAATAATTAGGGTGTTGCACGAGGTACTGTACATACTCAAGAAGTTTCTAATAAAAAATGTCTTATGGGCGTCGAGTTCAATTCACAACGGTTACCTAGCTATGGATGTTTAAAAACTTACTTTAAATACTAATTGCGCAAATTTTGGAATGTTTATTGGGCAGAAATAATAAAATACAACAAAAATAAAAACCCAATAAGTAACTTGTTTAAAGTAACATCCTTCAGCATTTCCACACTGTGGAGTGCTATTTAAAATGGACTGAATGGTCGCACGCAAAAGTTCATGATTATTTCTCACTTGCTGACATACGTCAAAAATATGAGATGTGTTCCCTCGCATGATAATTAATAAGAGGAACTCCATCAAAATGCTATTTGTTATCCATAGTAATCACGTTTTGTGCAATTATTTCTAAGTTCAGTTTGCCCAACAAGCTGGAAAACCGTGAAAATCTGAAGAAGTCGCAGAATCTAAGAATTCACAGAACTTTCTGAGAAAAGTTGAGGAATTTAGGAATATCTCAAAAAAATCGGAGAATCGCGATATGTGGCCTAAAAAAATTTGTTTCCCTAGGTATGGATCATTTTATGGGTTGCTTTAACATAACTATGTGAACTTGAGAATACATGACGCACGGCTTATTTAAAATCTTGAATGTTTGAAATTAATTCAAGCTGAATTTCCATTCTATGACCGCACATCGTTGGATATTATCATACACCAGAATACTAACTAGATGGTGGGACGAGACAGGTTAGTTACGTGTGGTTGCTCTTACTCTTGCTCGGTCTTAATGTGGTGACCGAAGAAGCAGACTTTAGAGCTAGTTTTGGTTTTCGGCGTCTTCTAGTCCTATGGGACGGAGCGACCGTGTTGGTGAAGAAGAGAAGAAGAGCACGTCTAAGGCTAGGTTGACGGCCTTGATGATAAGCCGCCGATAAAGTTGGACTGGTTCAAGTAAGTGTATGGGCGATGAAGACAGTGTATTTGGGCCTTTGTTGGTAGAAGAAGATTGGAGTTAACGGAAGTGTTCACAGTGGGAACACCAACAGTGAAGTGCAGCAGAGTATTGGGTGTTGTGGTTATGGAGTACAATTTGGACAACCTGCAAAAATCAGGGAATCTTGTTACCAATATTTGCTGGGCATCCAATAGCTAGGCAACCATTGCCAATTGCATCGTGTCTATAAGATATTTTCTATTGAAAATGACCTCTTTACGTATGTACCGTATCTCCCTGTATGTACAACGTGCAATCTAGTCCTTCAAACCTGGGAATCGAGCTTAAAACGGTTCTGTTTTTATTAGTCATTGGACCTTTGTTTAATTCTAGTTATCATCAACTATAACACCATTCCATGGAGCTCTTTATGCTTCCACTTTTAGATTTGATGACTCTGTCTTTACTAAGTTCCACACAGCAAAACAAAGAGGTCTTGATAGTAACACCACAGTTGTATCTATACTAAAATAACAGCAACAGCTATCTACCTCATTCAATCAGCTAGACCGTTATTTGCTTTATTGCATTCATTACGTGCTATACAGTGTATACGGACATCTGAAATTTAGTTTTCTAAGATTGAAAGCGAATACATACCCCACTAAAATCTGAAACGCTTCAGGCACCTATTACTAATTTCTTTTATTATCCTTACCGACTAGAAGCACTTTAAAATGACTTACAACACTAAATTCTCAACATCCAGAACAATATCTGCAATAGACGGTACAATCTTGTAAAACTTCCTGGCTTGTTTAGGGAAAATTTTGGCACCAAAGATATGATCACGGGCAACCAGTAGTCTGAGGGTCGCTACTGATATCTTTTGGTCTTACAAAAAGGTTTAAAAAACAAAGTTCTTCAATCGTGAAACACAAAATAAACAAGAATTAAATTATCTTTCTAAAAAGCTCAACTATATTGACATGTAAACAAACCATGACCTATACAACAAAGATGTTAAAAGTTCAAATTTAAATAATGATCTTAAAAACATTCATTTTCTTTAAAATACAGTTTTTGTTTATTTATTCACAGCAAAAATACGTTGTTGATACTGTAAAGGTCAGTAATAATAAAATTTTCTTGCAAAACCCACTCACTTAAGATTGGCAATTCATTTAAATTCTACTAATTTAACCTTAACTTTATAAAGTAAAAAACAGCCCACCTGCTAGATAAGGATAAGGAAAGGCGAAATTAAGTTGGAGAAAAAATTAATTAAAGGAAAAGTGAGATAATTTTGAACCATAAAACAGCACCTGCATGAGAGCTAGCACTGGGATAACTTTAACCTTTCACGCGACCAAAGAGAATTATGTCCACATAATTTTTTTTAAGGTCGAGACTTAACATTAAACTTCTTAAAGCTGCTGTTAATAAAGTGAGGCCCTAAAGTTCTCTTTTCTCCTACTTTAAATAATTGTGTAATATTTTCTTCCCCGGCGACAAAACATATTTTAAAATATCCAAAATTTGCTTCGTTATTATGAATCATATAAAATGAAGAATAAATTTAATAAAGCCTACCAAGTTGGACAGCATCGTCTGCGAAATAAAGCTGACTCAAACGCAATAATTTGGGATAATAGAAATAATAATCTCGGATTTAAGCAGTAACAATAAAAGTGCGAAATAAGCGTAAAATTCTGTCATTTGCTGCATATTCCCACACCTTAATTACAATTTAAAATTGCTGCCATAATTCACAAGCGAATTTAGTTTCCAACTTACACATATAAAAAAGGCAAACCGTAAATGAAATCAGTTTGCTGCCAAGCAGGATATCCGTTCCAGTGTCCTGGCACATGTGACATGAAATTAGGACGGTCGGTGGAATTAACGAGTAGAAGTCTGTAATGAATCATTCATCGGGGACCCGGCAAATTGAGGAGCGCACATAATATCTGCCGATATGAAGGAACGCAAATAGGCAGGTATAATCCATCACAGCCTGTCTATTGCCACCCCGGGCCAAACCAATCCACGCATTTTAGTCAGGGACCTCACTCAATGCCGCATTTTTCATCGTCGCGTCATTTTCTGATAAGGATTTTACATATGGGAAGTTAACCCCAAGTATTATTGGAATTCAAATCAATTTCATCTGATTTTAAAATCTTCAAATAGCCATAAATAATCAAAATGTAATTTCGACGATACCTCTCGAAATTATTTTGGAAACTTGGAAACAAGAATAAATTGAAAAAGTTGACCGTTAGAAATGAACTTCCCTCTTGTAGTACTGATATCTATAGTATCAAGAGACCTACAATAATAAAAGTTTAAAATGAAAACGAATCTCGAGTTCTGAAAATATTCAGCATGATATAGTAATGGTTAAATTAGTGCTTTCACCACAAAAAGTGGGAACATAAGTATTATCGAGATCATTTGCATAAATTTTTCGCTGAATCGTTCCATTTATCAAAGTTTCTACGTATCTGAAAGTAAAAAGCGTCAATGTAAGCTCCCAAAACCGCTTATGACTAACAAAATCTCGTTTTTAGATTTTCTCAACAGCGTTCATTTCAGAGCTTTCATACTTAGTCAAGTGGAAGTTGCACGTAAATAAATGAATAATAATAACGTATAAGGCAAAAATTAGTTTCAAACAAAATACAGCAGTTCCAATTCTTTTTGTCTACCATGTACTTACTCGAAAAATACATACGCTTAAGGTAGGCAAATACGTTTAAGTTCGGATAGGTAGTCAACTTCTAGGGAGGACATTATAAGAACTGAATAGTGGAAAAGATAAGTTCTTGCAAAAAGAGTAGATAGCTAACAATTCTCAACACTCAAACTGAAGTAGTAGAAAAAACTTACGCGACCATAAATACGCACAAGTGTAGGAAAATCAACATCCCCATGCAATTCCAAAATTTCCAAAACACTAACAAGCAAGTTGGATGCAAAGAGAATGAAGTATTCTAAAAACAAGAAAATGGCGTACTCTAATTCACTACAGTACATACCTAGTTGTAGCTACCTTCAGTAAAACAAGAAAAGCATATACATAGTTATAGATAATATATCTCGTAGTGTCAAAATATCATACAAATTACGCGAAATGCCTCCAACATCAAGCCACGTACTCAAAGACAACAACCTTTATTATAAAGCGTTAGAGTTAGCATATCTATGACAACTGTACGAACTCACTAACTAAAGTAATCATTCAATAATAATTTGAGTAGGTACTTGATTGGTTTCACAACTACTGGAAGCAAACATTAGGCTCCATACAACATCGACAGGGCAAACAGAAGTAAAGTTAATTATACAATACGTATTTCTCAAGTTTAATGAACGCGATGTAGATTATTGGAGTACGTCAAAGAATAAAAATGTCAAACTTAAAAACAGAAAAGGGAAGTTCAGAGATGATTCGATTGTTAAGATCGAGAATACAATAAGAATTACTGAGTAATTATGCAACTACCTATCCTATAGAGCTATGTAGTGAAATCAAAAGAGAGACAAGAAATCTGCAATTAGGGCAAAAGAAAAAATTTGAAAGACTTGAAATGACAGATAGATAAATCTTAATTGTAGTGGAAATGAAGCGCCCAGTGAGTTTAAGTTATGACTTGTTTACTAGTTTAAAAGACAAAAATAAACATCTGAGAATGCAAAGCATAATCACAACGAACTCCGTTTTATTCCTTCGGGGGCCATTTTGATCACGTTCCCTAAGTGGTATCAAAAAACTAAATGTATACGTATCTCTTTTTTTTGATGTAGAATACGATTCTAAGGTAAAAAAAAAATTGAAAACTTTTCAAATATCGGCGGCCATTTTGACGATGTTCCCGAAGCCATATCAAAAAACGAGAACACTAGGTGTTCTTTAGTTTTTTATATTTAGAATCCAAATCTGAATTCAAAATTTCAAAAGTTAAAAAAATGTGGACAGACAGACACACAAACTTCCCAAATTCAGTAACAACTCCTTTCGGAGTTCGTTGAAAATATCCTTAAGAACAACAAAAAAGTTATTTTGAAAAGATGAGTGAAAAACTTTATGGAATTACTAATTGTATGGTACGCTAATTCAGACAATGAGTCAGTTTGTATCGATGTGTTTGGGAACCGATGGCTGTTATAGAAGCAAACTACTCTTCTGCCAGGAAAAGAGACGAAAACAATTGTGGTAATAAGGAGGAGGAAAAAAGGTGGCAGGTACTTGAACTTAGCAGTGTCGCATAACGATGTCGTTCAAAGAGGCGATCTTCTGATGAACTGATTTGGGCAGAATGTATGTTGTAACAGATGGTAGAAGTAAACGGTGGGAAGTTACTGAAATGTTTCGGCGTTAGGTCTGTGTTGTAGTCACAAAATCATCTCAGAACGTATAATTATGTGTTAACTATGGTTTGTTCAAAATCAATGTATTGCTTGCACAACAGTTCACTATCTGTAGTATCTCATGGAGGAGAATGAAGAAGTTTAATGCAGCTCAAAATCTTCAACGGAAGAGAAACCCTTTTGCTTTGATTAAAAATATCCAAGAAACGTGGTCGAACTCCTAACCAGATATAACCAATAATTGAAGAAAGTATTTGCAAGCATCCATGTCTATGCCAAAGAAAGAACATAGTAGTTTTTTCAAAGTTTGCCTTAGGCCGAAATTTTTGATCTAGATGAAATTAACAGTAATTCCACTACGAAAGTATCTTTTATGCGCAGGATACAGAACTGTTTGGAAACTGTTACTAATAATGCTGAAACCCTAATACAGCACATCTGTACCCTCTGGTTTCATCCATTCATGCAGTATTTGTACAAAGACTGACGATTGATAAATACTTTTATACATGAGCCAAATTCACAAACACTTTCGCAATAGATTGAGACAGGGAAACCATGTAAAAGCTTTAGCAAGAACTATCGAGACAAGAATGGAGCCCTGGATTTCCCGAATGGGCAAGAACCCCTTAAACACCTTGCTCAGTAATTATAGGAGGGGAGTAAGCAATAGCTCGCATGCTGCGAAAGTTGATGAAATGTTAAGATGATTGAGCAAAGATTCGGGAGTAATTAATACCACCAATACCAAAAAACAATTAATAAAATGGGCTTACAAGTTAACAAAAAATAAACCAAGGCAATAGCATGACCATGTTACCAACAAGAGAAGCAAAGAATAAAAGAATGAGTCAAATAAAGAATCTTTCTAGTTAACCAATGTTACTACAGCCTATATAAGCCATGCAGAAGAAGCTTATTCATCGGAGATTGAAAGTAACCCTTTAGCAAAATGATACTAATGTTAACTCAGGAATGTGAGTTAAAGATGAAAAACAAAAATACCAAGAAATATATTTGTATGTACCTTTCGACAAGATAAAAGATATAATGACAGAATTCAAAACAGCATATGGATAAAGAACAAAAAGAAGAAAAGCTATTTGGGCTAAAATAATCAGATGGTGTTACCAAGAATGCGAGGAAGGCTGAAATGACCAACTGAAAGGCAATATTTATGAATTATGATCAATGGAGTGAAGTCAAAGTGGGTCAAGGCTATAGAGATATAGTGGAAAGAAATAGGCAAATACTGTCAAACAACTGATCCTATACCTACGAGAGCTACTTCTTTTACTAATGTTTGTTATCAAAGTTGGAATCAAAATATTTAATATACCAAATTAGACAGAAAAAGTGGTTATCATTCAAAAACCTAACTAACGTAATTTAGAAGTCATATTTCATAAATTACAAACTGTAAAACATTATTTTACGATAAGAAATTATAAAAGAACCCTAAGCAAAAATTAGCAAGATCAAACCAAGATGATTTTATAACCCTAAAAGTGACACTCGTGCGTTAAATATTCCTTAACAAACATAATTATTGCTTTACACCGACTGTTACCAATTAGTAAGGACATAATTCCATTATACTTTTCAAACTTCTATACAGGATTAAAAATTCTCCTCTTAAATAATAAACTAAGTAAATACACAAAATGTACGAAAATAACTGGTTCAAAAGCCTATATTTACTTTGTCCCCAATCAAAAATACCCCCGAAATGCGTAAATTCTACGTCAATTTATCCGTCGGCTTAAAAATTTATAAAGGAACCTATCCTACCACCACAGGATGACTTTTCAAGGATATCTCAGATCGAAACTAAATATAGAAAATTCACTCGCAATATTTCTTCTGGTAAATTATGTCCAAACTAAATATAGAGGATTCACCCGCAATACTTCTTCTGGTAAATTACAGATATCAATTATGCAAGGGATAATAACCAATTTATGGATTAAAAAGAGGGGCACAAGCTTTCCAACCAATTGCTCGTAATTATTTTATGAATTTAATAAGTAAAGATTTCGAACTTGATTAAATCTTAACTAGAGGAAACACCCTTCTTTTAGGTTCGATATTTTTAAAATTTAGAGCTCCTCTATGGTATCAAGCACTTAATAATGTTTTTAAATAAATTATTATTCTACTCACCGTTACTGTAACGATTAGTTTGGAAACTGCGACTTACCTGGAAAAAAAGGAGAAACATAAATAATCAGTGTTTTGATTCTATTAACAATTTTTACAAAAAAATAAGATTGCAAAAATGATCTAAAAACGTTAAATTTCAAGTCTGATATATTATTTTTCCAAATTCAGGGAGTTTTGACTTCAAATTAGCTCCACGTGTCTGTACTCTACTTCAGCTGTACAGGACGTAACACGAAAGTATTGGGATCTGAAAAACTATGAGATGTAAATAAAATCGATCAAAATCGATCGATGACTATTAGACATAGTGAGACAACATTTGCAAGCTTTCCAATTATTCATGATAACAATCTGATCATCTTTTATTTTTGACAACTCTAGATTTCTTGAGAGGTGCAACCATTAAATTACTGAAAATGACTGTACTGCGTGTGTGTCTTAAAGAGATATAATAGAATTCATCTAGAACTTTTTCATCTCTATACTTCTATTGTATGGTCACAATTCAATCATTACAGGATGCTATCATCTTGTGGTCAAGTTTTAATTATATTTAAGCAACGTTTATACCTACTAAATAATGAAATAATGAAATTTACGTGCAACATACTTCTCAAAACGTGTGATACATTTGTTAAGCAATTTCTACTCATTTGATATCTTTTGCTTAGAGATTAATATGATTTTATTAAATCGCATATTTAGGTTGTGTAGTATCTCCGTACAAAAATAAAAAGAAAAATACAATAGGCAACTTTAAACGCAAGATATTTTTTAATTCTAAATTGTATTACATCTTAAAAAAAGAAAGAAATTCAGAAACGTTCTTATATGATCTTGCAAGTTTTCGGATATTCAGAAAGAAATTCCTTTGTCTCATTTATTTTATACATGTACAAAGATGTCGAATTTGTTGTCTCTGTTTACAAAAAATTCTACAAAGAAAAACTTTGAAGATGATAAAATCAACCCTTAAGGACTTACAAATAAAATAAAAACAAAAATACCAACCAGGTTACTCGTATTCACAGAACTAAAAAAGGAGAGCGAAAGAAAAAAAATTGACAAATTAGTACAATTAGCAGGTTACAAAAAACGACTACAATGTTAAAAACTGGAAAGAGAAGAAACGACAATCAAAAGAAATACTAACAATCATCAATCTTGCCTATTGTAATTAAACAAAAATTGGACCAGAAATGCGTAGGCCTTAGAAGTTAATTAGAATAAAAGAAGGAGAGGAACTTAAATTCGAGATAAGTTTAAATGAAAACAAGAGAAGCGAAAATTTCAATTACGTATAATACTGCATATTTCTTATTCTATTTAAATTTAACAATCATCCGTTATTCTTAAACTTATTTTTTTCTGGTTACACAAATGCTGTTGTTATTATACTATAAACAAGTGGGTGTTCAAATAAATAAAATATTTTGTTTTGATAGTCTTGTCCTATAGACAAATAGATCAATCAACAGTTTAATAAAGAAAGTTTGTTCATGTTACCAACAAGGGCTCAGTAAACTCGATGGATTAAATTACTATCCATTAAACAGTCGTTACAACTTATTGATGTTCCTAAACGTAATTTGAAATTCTATATTGAACCAATTCGATTGAAACAGTTTGTAATTAATGAAAAAATATACAGTAATGAACAAATTACTCTCTTTCTCTTTCTTAATTTAAAATAATAATTTGTTAAAAAATCCTTTTCTAAAACTCAAATTATTTCGAATACAAAATTATCTTTTAATGTTAGCTGTAACGAATTGAAATGAAATTTATAATAATCAACAACATTCTACCCTTTTTCTATGTGAAATAAATAACAAAATCAATTTCAATTTAAAGCCTTTCAAGAGCGGAAGTACTATATATTACAAGTTCGTACTGTTACGCTTCGGCGACCATTATACTCCTTCCAAAACTGTTCTCAGTAATGAAACACGTTGCTTTTATATTTTTTGGCGAAAAAATTTAAAATTTTATGTAATAATTGTAACTAACAGTAATAATAATTTTTTCCTAAAATTTATCAACTTGCAGTATAGGTATAAAGTAAAACGACCTTGATGACCCTGTGTGGTTCAACATCCCCATTAACAGAAAAACTAGAATTAAATATGTTTTATTAACACAGTTATAGACTGTGTCGAAAAAGTTACTTCTACAGACAATTCACCTTGGTCTGCCCTTCTTTTCAAACCTCTCACGGTATTTTTGACGTCCACTGTCATTTTGATTGACGTCAGCTATTATCTAGTAATTGTTCCTTTGACTTGATTTCCTTTTTGTAAACTTCAATGATTACTTGATGAATGAACGTCATAGTTGGTTTGACTCCCTCATCGCAAGGGTAGCTATTCATCTATTGTATAGATGGAGGATACAATTACTGACGAGTTCCTTCTTAAAGATCTTAAAATCCATTATGGATACGTGGTGGTTATAATAGTATTTGCGATTTCTGCAATAATCTTCTGCCAGGAAGCTTTGACGTCTGATTTCAGATGTTCATATTAGGATTATGAATGTTTAGATTGTTTTGCTTCTTAGGATTGGGTTTGGCTTTAGACGTTGTATGGCGATTTGGCTTTGTAATACCATGATAGACCTGTGCAAGGGCGTAGCCCGAGTCGCCATAGTATTTATAGCTCTCTTAAGAAGGTTACTGGAGGATGAAGCTTGGTGCCCATTGGAGGGCAGAGCCCGTCTGTTTGGTTAAAGGTAATCCATTCTGCTCATACTTCCCATATTCTAGAGTCAATAGTTGCGGTTTTCCGACATCTTAATTTTGCCCCAAAAAAACTAGACTGTAATTTCTACTTGGGTTTCTTAGAAAATGTACAGAGGGTAATAGAGGCCAAAACTAGACTTTGAGCCACCGGTAATGGTGTGTTGGAGGATGAAACCCGACAGACAGTTGAAAGAAGAAGAGCAACTTGGTGCCAAAAGTGTTGCCCCGACCGGAGTCGCGAAGCGGGCGAAGAGAGGGCCTAGAAATGGCGCAGCGGAGCTCCGGTTGCGACAGCTCTATCTTATTTATATTTTACTATTCACTAATATTATCAAAATTCAAATTCTTATTTGAGGTTGGGTCAGATAAGCTAAAGCCAATAAATCATCATTTCTTATTCAGTATTTCCATATTATTGTAACATTTATTGTGGCAAATTTTTTTAACTGTCTTTACTGTTCAATAAAACTTTGATTTTGTTAGATTTCGCAAGTTTCTTTTACTTGGTAACTTATGTTCTTACTCCTTATGCACACCCAAGGCCACCAACTGGAAAGTCTGGAATTCAAGAAGTTAAGTTTAAGTTTTCCTTTTTGATGTAATATTTTCTTTATGAAAGTACTAGAGTGGATGCTACCTAGAGCAGAAATTAAACTTATACTTCATGTAGCGAAGGTTCTTCTGTCACTGTCGGTTCTGAATGGGTATGTAGTGGACAAGTTACAGTTTACATAAAACTTTCAAACGAAGCACAACCATTTCAAAAGTATGAGATTAAATCAGCAGCTGTAAATCACTGAGTAAGGCCCAGAGTTCTATACCAATTGATGTATATTTCTGAAAAAAGGAGAACAATGCAGTTGTTTGACTACACCAGGTGAAGAAGAAACCAAGTTCACTCCCTTTTTTTGAACGTTAAGGGATTAACGTAAGGACGAAAGTGACGAAAAAGGTTGAACTAAGAAAGGTACAATGGAATCAAAAAATTCCCAAGACTTTTGAACATCATTCTATTAGGTCGATAATAGAATGATTTTGAAGAAAAGTTCAAATCTAAAAAGGAATTCTAGTATTTCGCGAACAACATTTTTCAAAACCATTACGATGAATGGATAATCTGTACCAAACTATGTATCTGTCAAATGCCCAAAAGGTTTTATTCCGATGACTAGAGTAAGGTCTGATTTAAAAGTAACTTGCTAATTTTTCCTCAAAATATGCCGAAGGTGAAAAACATTCTAAAGAAAACAACAGGCCAATAGTCTTTGAAGTCTTAAAGGGATAATTAAGAGAAACTGCTAACAGAATCCTAAGAAATGTTTTAGATAACTGAAAATCAGAATTCATTAGTCACCTTATAACAGTTCTAATCACGAAAGCTTTTAAAATTACCACTTTTCGCACACACTTTATTATCTGCCTATCTAAGAAGTTGGGGAAGCCTTGTAGTATAATTGTGACAAGTAACATATTTGAAATTTCTAGAAATCTGTGTGTTTTTCTTAAAATTTTCGTTTTCAGTTCAAAAAGAATATTAAATTTCAGCCTGATAGGATCTCAGAAAGCCTTAAACAAAACAAAATTAAGATTTCTTTGTCGCTAGGGTTTCTTTTATTTAGGAATCCTGCAACGTCGAGTGAACCAATAAATATTTTATCGATAATGCTATTAAAATTCAGTTCGAATTTGTTCTAATTCCGTCGAAAAGAGAAACAAGATTTATCAAATTCTAGACTCCTCCCCGGTTCCTTGGCAATTGCTCAAATCCTTAAAAATGCTGAATGTGCGGTTGAAAGTAGCTAACTTTTAAAAATTGGTTACACTGAACTTGCAGGTTAGAAGTTTATAAGTTTAGGCTAAGTAATTTTTTTCTCGTGTACCGCCATTTTCTTTCAAGTGTTCTACAATTTTTTTATGTCGTCTGTGGAAAGCTTTTCTGGGTTATATTTTTTATATTTTAGTAACCTCTACGAATTCAAATCACGTGATTTTGCGTAATAACTTATAAAACCCTGAAGGTTATTTACAAACAAGACAAAAATCATCTTTTGGGAACATCACATATCGTGCCAGATTTCACCTGATCGCAAAAGGTCCTTTACCCTAGCTGCCTTCCATCTGATATCGTAATGCAGTAAGGATGGAAGAATTGAAGCCGAAATGTTGGGTCTCGACACGTGGAGTAATCGATTGGCTCGGAAGCTGAAGAGCTCTAAATATAAGAGTCATATACGCAGAAGGCAGCTTCTTTATGCGTTCAGATATGAACGACTAGAATTTCCAGTTAGGCGAAATGGATGAGAAACACGAAATTCATTTATGAATGCATCCTATTACGTTATTGATTTGCAAATCCGTTCTGATTCGCTCGAAGTCGTTCACTGCTGCTGTATATGACGTGTGTATATTCTCATAAGCTTCCTTTTTACGAGGCTTGTCTTTACTCCACCTAGTGAAGACACTATAAAAAGTTGCATGTTATAATGTCCTTGTCGAATAAACCTCATAAAACCGATAACAACATCAAATACAATGTAAAAATATCCCGTTGACCTATATAGAGATGATATTACGACTCCATATTATGGCGAATTATTATTGGTAGATCACGTTTATATCCACATGTTCGTGTCGTCCCTGTTTTCGCTTTGATTATGACTATGATCAGATCAGTTTTGGCGTGTCACATCTAGGAAAACTACTTCCGATACAAATTTATTTTAGATATTCTAGAGAGATACTATAATGAATTTACTATTTGGCAGATATAAAAAAGGTACTAAACTGATTCAGAAGTTTAATAAGGAAGATGTTATATAGATAACAAAAAACCATTAATTTTCTATATTCATACATATATTAATTCTCCTATGTATTATTTAAAATAAATTAAAAATAAAGATACCGGATCTATTGTTTGCACAAACTTGATAAGCCCTATGGGCATTTCATCGGCAGATTTTATGACTACCTCTATGCTTAATTAAATTTCTACAGCTACGTAAGTAATTATTAACTAACTGTTGCAATTTTTATTACCTAAATATTATTAAAACTCCGACCGATAATAATCAAGTTAATTAAATGGTATGATATTTAGTTTCTTTAGATGCCTTTTAAAATTACTAGCTCACCTTCATCTAAGACGATTGACTAAATCAATTTTTGGTAAGACTATGCCGATCTCCTAAATAGAATGGTTGCTTCGAAAAAGCTCGAATTTCCTTAATTATTGGAATTTTCCACTTAATTTAGTGATCTTCGCATGACCCAAAAATAGCTCTCAATGCGATATTTCTGAAGCTTGTGAAATTCCATTTGTCTTTAAATATCACGTACTGCATTCATAATAATACAATCATCCTTTAGTATCAGTTTTCGTCGACTCTCGATTTCTATTACATATTATTCTCGCTGAAGCCTTTGGCTGACTCAATTTGCGTTGTTCAGCATTGTGCCTCAATATTTAGATTTTCTTTCTCAAAGACTTTATTATCAGCAGGGCCTGAAAAGTTTTAAAAGTAAACTCTTTAGTCCGAAGCTCGGCTTCAATTCAGGCTGAGTTTATTTTTAAGAATCTCATGGTTTTTGAACGAGCCAGGTAGCTTTTACAAGGTTCTACTGTGAATTTTTTTTGATAAACTCATTTTTGTGGTTGGTCTATCATGGTTGTTATTTTCGTATCTTTTCTGCTCCTGCTCCGCTGATTTATTTACGTCGACTGTGATCCACTTTTCGCGTTTAACTCAGCAAGCAATCCAAATTTCCACTTTTGCTATTCCTGATAAATCTTTTTTTCTAGTTTTGAGTTGGCATCACTCATGATTATCTT